>JAODPA010099262.1:0-52353 GCA_025585075.1 Nepenthes mirabilis
AACAAATAAAATCGTAATTTTTTAAACAAAATAAAATCAAAGGGAATCAAAGTAAATCTCTTCTAATTTGGTATAATTTGAATATCCACATCAATTCTCCCCGGATGGTTGGGACTCGACCCTGTCGAGTAAAACCTCTGTAATCAATCCCCCAACCACAAGCTGAGCGGTTGAGCAACCCTCCGTTGACGGTAATAGACTCGTGTAAGTGGGGGCCGAAAGCGGACGGAGCAACCAATATCTCCAGAAGGAATTGGACTTAGGCCTGGAAAAGTGCAATTCTACTGACTCTAATATAACTTCAAAAGATCTGGATCGAACAGCTGCAGTGCCTTTCGAGAGCACAGACTCGACGAGGAAGAAGGGAAGCGGCTGCTCAGAGCGCGCCCTCCCTTTCAACGGCGACGGCGACGGTGACGACGATGAAAGCGGCGGCGACGACAGCTGCAATAAAGGCGACGAAAACAAGATGAAACTATTGACAAAAAAGGAGGCAATGATGACGAAAAAGATGATGACGAGGACGAGGACAAACACAAACAAAGGATATGAAGACAAAAAATCAGCAAAACTCGATTCAGGACTTTCCCCTCTTTTTTTTTTTTGCTCTCTCTCTCTCTCTCCATTAAAAATCATTAACCCAAATACAATTGACCTACCCCTAACGGTGTTGGGATCTCCACATGTCTAATCACAGCCGTCCAATTAATAGAAAACAGCTAAAATTTTTTTATAAAAAATTAAATAATTTTTCCTATTAAAAAATAACGTAACTATCTAATTAATATCAAATAACTAAAATTAAAATAAATTAAATCAGTCCCGCTTTCAAAAAGAAAAATAAGCTCCCGAGGGCCCACACCTAACCTCACTCCGATCTTCTTTGTGGCAACACTACTGCTGCCTAGTGTGCTTCGTGCCCGCATACTCTCCACAATGAATATAAAGAAGATGAACTTGCCAAAAGGCATTTAGCTTTGAACAGCCGCCATTGATGAAGTTCGAGCTCCATTTGATGTTCCTTCGTCCCTAACAAAACACCCCCCTGACCAGCCAAAATCCATAACAGCTTCCGGGTTCAACCGTGGATGTTTCAGCCATGCGCTTTGATACATTCTACACTTAAAACTGTCATGACTCTGCTCTCGACTCCATTCTTCCGAAGAAGAAAAACCACCTTTTCCGCATATAACTCGCTAAACACACTAAATTACCGCACTCAACACACCATATAAAACATACATAGCTTATACTGACATTTACCGAGGTGCCTATCCGGAAGGCTTCGGGCAATCTGCTGAGTGCCCTGATAGCTAATCCATCTTCGTCGACTCTGGAAGCTCAATCCTACAAAGAATCCAGGCTGCACAATTTTTTTTTTTTTTGGGAGATGGTAGCAAGCCAAAGCAGATTTATGATTGCAAGTAAAATCAGATGCATCCTCTTTGCATAGATAGACATGCTCATCCATACTCAGAAAGAATAGAGATGAGTCATGAAAAAACACCAATGACATAAAATATTATATATATATATATAAATGTTCTATGCTATGAGATCCTGATTTCAATCAATCCCTTGTTACGAAAAGACCACTCTTGTCCAACGAGGCCTCTGGGAATCGATGTAGATGCAACAGTTGTCGATCTTTTGGGTAGCACCTATGAAAAGAGGCAATCACTCGAGCACAGCTTAGGCATATCTTTGATGAAGATGTTCAGGTACTCAGCTAGGCCAACAGACCAAACATCCCGGTGAAGTGACATTGATCCCGACCGATGGCCAGCTCTAAGGAAAAACCTGTATCTTGTCGTTGAACGCCTATTACCAAATCTGAGGTTAAACCAGTAGGATTGGGAAGTTTCAACAAGAAGTTAGGTAGATATCAATAGAATGACAGCTTATTGTGACAATTGCATAAATGAAAAAGATGGTATGAGATTTTTTAAAAGTTCAAGCATTTATAGCATCAAAGAACCTAATGTCCGAAATTTTACTTACAAGTGGTGTAAGTGGTGTGGACAGAGAATAATTATGACACATCATGCAACATATGGCCACTACATTTCCTTTATATTAAGCAGGTTTTTTTTCTTATTTCTTTTTTATTTTGCTCATCCTTTAGCGTTAAATTACAATATTGTCATCTTGAAATAAAAATATAACAAAAAAAGTCATTTATACATCTGAATAACCAATCCATACTGCCAACAACCCAAAACAATATTTATTAATATTTCTACAAAAAATTGAAAGTGAATGGTTTTTTTCCTTGTCTCCATATTTACAAAGATATATTCTTGTCATGATTCATGAAATTAAACAACAAATCCTTTACAGGTTTCATACAAGGTTTTCAATAAGAAAATGAATTTTTATCGACATTATGGAATATTCAAAATTCACATTCTTATGAGGAACTATCTGCATATTCCCAAACCCAAACTGTATCTAAAACAGTTATCCAGTATTGAAACAAAAAAGAAAAAAAAGGAGGCACTGTCTACAATGGAACAACCTAAGCATTTCTGCTTTCACCGGCTCTAACCTCGCCTCTACTTTTAAGTTCCATTTTCGTTATCTTCAATTGTGAGCTCCAACCAATTTCAATTCACCATAATTCGTATTGAAGAACAGCCGTGCAAATAGAGGTGCGGCCGTTTTTTAGAAGACATAGCACTTTACCACAATTTATCGAGAAATGTTTGAGAAACTATGGGCACACAAGTGTGCAAGACTACAAAAGAAAGGCCGGATGGACGAGAAAGAAAGCAGGACATCAAGAAAGAGAACAAACAGAGACACAAATCTAGAAAATGCAGCTCAATTGCTCAATCCTAGGCATATCTTGCTTTGTCTAAACCTACTATGAAACGTATTTAACTGGCCAACATAAAAAATAGCCATGAGATAATCTGATAGATTCCTGTGAAAAGTGAACATTCATGATCATCACACTTATTTTCCTTCCTTTATCTTTTTTTTGGTAGGAGGGGGGGAGGGGATCTTTCTGATTCTGAGCAAGTACTGTAGGACAATTCTAAATCCTGCTATATGAAAATTTTAGTCGGAGACCCACACACTCAGAACTCAGAAGCCACATAAATAAAAACACAAGTACTTATTACTCAACCCTATACCTGGATCAAACCAACTTAAATAAGAAACATAGAACTTGATTCTCAAATCAGCATCTGCATTATCTAAGGAAGAAAGCAGGTTACCATATTCATCTCAGAAGGGAGCCTCATGTGACTCGTCCCAAACTTCTGCACTTCCATTAGAAGCATCTTCAACGTCTTCCTCCATTGAAAGCCTAATATACTCCCTATGTGCAAACCGATCCCACTCCGTCAAGGTTGGATTCTCTCGTTCCTGTTCACATCCCAACAATATCAAGGATGTAATTTTGTTTGAGAAAGCAGTAGACACTACCATTATCTTTTTTTTTTTTCCCTTTTTGCAGCGAAGCATCCAATAAGGTAGTGATAACATTTGATGTACCTGACGAAGCAAGAACGGATCACGAGTTTCAAATGCCATGAACTTATTAAGGTTGAAGAGGATGTTGAAGACACTCCCAGAAAGTTTACTTGCTTTTATGTCATGTAGTGTAAAATAACCTTCATTCTGAAAACAATGCCGAGTGAATGGATTAGTAAAGAATTCATTCTGCATGCATCATCAATTAAACAAATTGATAAACAAATGCTGACAAAATATGATGCCTGAACTTGAGCAAAAGGGCTTCAATCAGCCACTTTATAAGTGACAGACATTTGCTTGGATACCAGCCTTTTATTTTATTTTTGGTTACAGCAGATCGTTCACAAATTTTTATGAGAAAATCCAACAGAAAGTTCAGCTTGAAACTTAGAACCAAGCCCTCACATCAGCAAATCATGAATCATCACTTAAATTAAGACATCATATTTTGAAGGGTAAATTCCACAGAGGTTAAGAACTATTACAAACCAGCATTCTTACATTTGAGCAATTCCATACTAGTGCTCTGACATTGCTAAATAATTAAACTCCAAAATCTACTGCCAAAAAAGCATTGTTTAACTGCCTTTTTTTTCCCCTAATATAAAGAGGCACTTCAACTAAAAGGAAAAGGTTGAAAAAAGAGAAAGAATCAAGTCAACAGCTCTTCTAAAAATACACTACGTATCAGAAAAGATTAAAACTATATCTGTGCTTATCTCTTTTTTCTTTTCAGATTTTTTCTTCTAAAATTTCTTGTTTCAAAATATTAAGTAATGGTATAGTCATTGACATAATTATCAGAAAAACTTTAGCACTCATCAATTATCAATTCTCCTCATAGGCTCACAAATAATGGTTTTTCTTCTTTTTTACATGAAATACAAATTTTAGAGACAAGATGACAATGCTTATCCCTGTCACAAGTGAGGCCAGGGAAAAGATGCGTGGAGAATGTAGTTATTCAGTGACATCAAGTACCAGCACGCATGTGTCCTCACAAGTGATTGTAGTTAAAAAAAAAAAAAAGAAAATTGAAAAACATAAAAAAGATAACAGAAATAAATAGATGATGATCGTGTAGAAGATAAACCTCAGGTCCTATCATATCAATGATCTGACACAAAATATCCTCAAAAAACACAGGCTCCTGTGCGATGCACTCCATTCGATGAAACTGTTCTTCATAGAAGAATTGCAACTCATTCCGCGTAAGAACCCCATTTCCATCTAAGTCTATGCACTTGAACCTGAGAACAACAAAAAAAGTCAGAAATATTGCAAGGGCATAAGTAAATTGGTACAGAAAGACCAAACAGCAATAAGATTTGAAGGTAGCCAAAATGTTGGCTTAGTTGATCATACATCAAATATATGAACCAAAACTGACATGCTTTTTTCTTTGAGCTGCTTATTGAACACAAACAGCCACAATGTTTGCCAAAGAAACTATAAAGAGACATCACCAACCAGTAGATTCTCCAAACCCTAATCTTACACCAAAAAACGCTGAATTTCTGTCATTCAACTGGATTTAATTAGATGGCAATGAAGTTCCATCAGAGGCAACAAAGAAAAAGACCAGTTTTCTCTCACCCTCCTTTGGTAGATTCTTAAGCATGATTTAAGCCCAACTTAAAAAATTGATCATATTTAAAAATAGGACAGGGGCATCAATTTATTTCAAAAGAAAAATGACTTATCCTAAAGACAATTTTCACAATGCAATACAAACTCTCATGCAGAGAAGTTGGGGCACTCATTGCATCAGAGAAATATCAGTCTGTTACCAGCCTCTACTCTCAAATTTGGACATTATATTCCATCTAAATCCAAACAGATGCAAAGAAAATTTGGACTTTACATTTCACAATAATGCAACAGGTAGAAAAATTTACAAATAATGGCACCTACTACATCTACTGGCAATCATTGTGAACATTTGTTTTAAGCTGACAAACAATGTCAATTCTCACAGTCGGATATTAATTCCACATCTCATGAAAAAATATCCTAAGTCACACAAGCGTTCTCATCATCTGTCAACAGTGATCACTATTATCAGTAGGCACCAACAACATAACCAGCAGCACTTCTATTTCCAGTCTATCATGACTCCATGGAAAAACATCAATCTAATCTTAGTAGAATTCATTGAAAGACTCCCATATTAAGCATGTAAGAATAACCTGATGATTTATTCATCACTATCAATTATAACATTGACAAACAACACCACAAGTTAACCTGATCATTTTCAGGTTCTCCCTTTTCACGTCTTATCTTCAGATTTACAGGCATAATTAGTGAAAAAGACACAAAATCATCTTATTTCCGATAAAAATCAAATAAGTTCTATTTCAGTATGTCTGATTCTGACATCAACTATAGTAAGACCTGGTGTGTTTTTTATTTTTGAAAACTGCTTCTGGGGAAAACTATACTTTGTAGTTTTTTTTTTTTTTTTCCAAAAAGCACTTTGGGAATGTTCTCGAAGTAGTTATGAATTGAAGTTTGCTAAAAAACCTATAGCAATTTACAAAATATCTCAATCAACTCTTTATGAAGCTTTTGGGAGAAAATCCAGTCTATAGTTTTTTTTTTTTTTTTTCAAAAGTTGTTTCAAAAGTATTACCAAACAGGCTCTTAGTAGCAGACACGAGTTATAATGGAATTAAACAAAGGCAAAGAATCCATGGAGCCTACCCCACTTACTGGTAAAAAAACATAGTTTGGTTTTATGTTTGATATCAAATATCTCACTTTCTCTCTCGATATATGTATTTGGCATACTAATTTAACATATTGACATATAAAACTTTCAAGATAAAATACCAACAAAATTCCAAGATAATATAAGGTGATTATCACATGATACCTCGATTTACCAGAGTAATAGACAAGGAAGCCTATTATTTGAGAAATCATCAAACTCACTACCAAGGGGTAGTCCATGCATGACCCCTCCCACACTGTGGGTCTTAAGGAAAATAGATGAAAGCAACCTCACCGCTGCATTTCAAAAACAGTATTTATGTGTTTTAAATCCATGACTTCCAAGACAAAATGGGGGAAATTTCCTATTGTGCCAACTCACATATTTTTCAAGCACCTGCTACAATATTGTGCGAGGAATCATTATCCATTACCCTGCGATTTAAACTTTTCCGACACTACACATTTTTCATATCCACAATTAAGCTCCACAAATGATGTTATGGCATTTTGAAACAAAAACAAAGAAGCTGACATTGCAGATGAATCATGGCACAATCTTTTGAGAATACCATATTACCCATTCTTCCCCCAAGAAAAACCAAATGATAATTATCACACACGCACCTTGAGAAAGAGTATTTCAACAAATAAACCCCATTGCTCCACTTAATAAACCTAACCCTCTTAATCCAGACATTTCATTGGGATGCAACTGCTTGGTGTAATGGATACACAATAGCATATCAAACGACTGAGTTCGAAGATGACTAAAACTACATGTAATGAGATACATAGCTGAAGGTCCAAGTTTTCCATCACTAATGCAGGAAAGATGTCTCCCTCCCTCCCTCCCTCCCCCCTTTCAACTTCTCCACCCTCACTGACCCAATCTATCTCTATTATCTCTCAGCTGTCACCCATGGAAAATCTGTGTTTACTTCTTTCCCTTTCATTCTCTCTCCTCCCTTCTCCATTAGCTCATACCCACTGCAAATTATCAACCCACTAGAAATTGATGGTGACCTCCAAACTTCTAAAAAAACCACCACCTGAAGTCACCACCATTTGCAAACTTGCAACCTGAAAATCACCACTACTGCACTTGAGAAACTCATCACCACCTTTTTAAGTCCAACATCAACACCTGAAATTTGCACATCACACCTGAAAACGGCCCCTACCATAAAAAAAAGCAATTAAAACATTTTCCTAATATGATCATCCTTGAGAATTTTCAGATCTGCAACAATAATGGCAAACTACGATCACTTGCTCTACTTCCTTCATACCATTGTTAGCTTTCAGCAGATCGCTTAAATTCACAAACGTTTGAGCACACACAATCTCTATTTGGGGATCCCACTTGATGGAATGAAGAACATGCTAAAGTCTTGGTAAATCTTCTACTTTTCACAAGCCCCACCACAAAAAAAAAGACAAATGAGCCCACAATGTTACCCTAAGCCATATTTTCTGAACTCTCAATCTATGATGCCGGACCTGAACTAAGCGACATGGATATTTGAACATTATCAGACATGGACCCTTTCTTTAAAATACAAAGCAGAATACAACGATCACTTGTGCTGATTCCTTTTTTCTTGCTTTGATTTTACATATTTATCATTTAACCAAGCACGAGACAGAAAAATTCTTAAAAAATATGGCCCAATAGTTAAAAGGGTAAAATAATTGAAAACTAAGTAATCCAAACATGATATTGAATGAATTATTTGTAAAAAAAGAACCATTCACTTTGTACTTCATTGGTACAGAAAAGAGAACTCTTCATGCAATCATAGTCCATTAACAAATTCAATCAAGCTAAAGTCAGCTGCTGGCTGTTAGCAGCAATAATGGCCCTGAGGCTCAATGCACAAGTTCACAAAACTAGGTCCTAATTCTTCATCAGGTGGCACTAATGCATCAGAAACCACATCTCATAGTTCTTCATTTCTTGCTGAAGATTGTTTGCATTGATTTCTTCTTATTTCTTCTCTTTTTTCACTGGTGTGACAATGCAAGAATTTGGAGCTTATTTTCCTTCTACATTGAGAATCAATCGAACTGGAAACAATAAATTAAAGCTAACAGATAGGGCGGGAGGGGCAGACCAAAGGAAAGCTGTTTTTAAAAAATTATGTTTCAAGCTTTGAAAACTTCATATATGCCATTTTGTGAAACTATGGTGATGAAATCAGTTAACAATAAGAGCTTTGGTTGGCATTTGGCATTATAATGTGCATCGTTCATAGTGTAAATGTTGGAAACATCATTTTATGAAGGATGTTAAAGACTTTTTAAATCAGTTATGCCATTGTTAATGTTCCATCAAATCATCACTTTTGCAATCAAATTTCAGGCTACAATTGCATATTTTTAAAAACAAGGCATCATTGTGTAATTTTGCAATACCACGTGGTACTGGCAAATATCTAACTCAATAATTGACCTATCCAATTCCAACAAAACAAAGAATGGACTCATTTGGATGGCAACTTAAGGACACACTTGAAACAAAACAAATCCGTCTATTTTTGCGGCACTTAATCATTTAAAAGGAAGATCACAAGCCAAAGTGATATTGTTCTTTCAGAATTCCAAATTTATGGATTGATCTGCATATCAAAACTTAGTGCTATGCAACTAGAACAATACACTATAAAAGGGCTGTGGGGAACATATATGAGCTGTACCACATCTGTAACCACAAGAATACTTGATGAACTTCAGAAGTACAAAACCTTTCTAATTCTATGTATCCGAATATTCTAAAGTTGTATCATGCATCATGTATTGATAGAATATGATACGACCAAAGAAAATAAATCCATGCTATCTGCTTACAGGTCATGCACTTTCAACACATAAAACAAATTTTTATTATCCAAAAAAGGTATTCGGCATATGAAAAGCACAGCAATATCCTTTAAAAGAAACAAGTGGGAGCTGAACATACCAGTATTCAAGACTAAGTTCTGATGATTTATCTTCCTCTGCCAGCATGAAGTAAACAAAATCTTCATAACCCATCTTACCTTCAACATTACTCGTAAACTTCCTGGGAATCTGGGACAAATTCAAAATCAAAATAAAAAGATTTACTTGCATGAATTCATCAAAAAGACTGCTTTTTCCCATACGAAATTCAGGTCATTCACCAAGGAAAAAGAGCAGTCGAACAAAATACCTGAGAAAATATTCTGTCAACAATCCTGTAGGTAAGTGCATGATTCCCATATCTGATTAAGTTCTCTTTTTCAATCAAAAAATCATGATCTGTATCCAACTCCCAGAACTTGCAGTAAATTACATAGAAATGCTCATAGGAGAAGTACCTAGTCATGGAACAAAGGCAAAGGTAAAAAATCATAAATATAAGTCATAAAAGATGAACTATTAGCTTATTCGTACAAAAGTAACTCATCCTTCCTTTTTAGGAATGATTGAGAAATTACAAGTCGTCCAAGGAAAATATATGGTATGAACAACAGCATCATAAGAATGGAAGATAAAACTACTCTCATCTTGATATAAAAAAACATAAAGAAATACTCTATCCATGTTGCAACTAATACATGTAACGGTATCATATAACACAAACTTTTACTAAAAGGTCACGGTATATCTCATCCATACTCATCCAATTTCGCCCTAAAATCTGCAACTGAAAAAGGCAATTCGCCACTGCAACATTGTTTTTCTAGTCCAATTTTTTTTTTAAGAAAATGTCCTACAATTATATGTGAAAAGATAAATTAAACAATGGTTTATCTTAGCAAAGTGAACAACAAATTTCAGACAAGAGAAGGGGGGCATTCAATATCACAGTAGAGAGTATTGCATTAAAAAAGAGCATCAACGTGGGGATTGCTCCTTATTATTTCCTTTGGATAATAAGTAACAAACTTTAATTGGCATGGAAAGAAAAAGCTGGTGTGTTTCCAGGAAAACCAAAGGCACCAAAGAGAAATCCAACAGAAACAGCAGGACTAAGTCGGTGAAATAGCCTAGGCTCTGCCAAACTGCCACTCAGGACAGTCAGAACCAGCAGGGAAGTGGAGCAGGAGCAGTTATTTTTTAGATCATTTAAACACATCTGCCGAATCCCCCTCCCCTTCCCCTGAAACACGGAAAGCAGGCATTGATCAAGGACATTGCAAGCAATTAATTTCAGATAATTACATATTATCACCAAAAAACACTGAACAGAATTGCAAACAGAGAGGATAGTAGAGCATTTTTAGAATCATTTATTGGATAAACAGTTCTTATCCAACCTAAAAGCTTTCAAGGATGAGATGCTATATAAATGCCTCAAACAATACCAACAGTTCAAATTTCTCAGGCATACTTTGAGCTACACTACTGGCAGACCATTAGTGCAGAAAACAAGTGGGAAACTAGAGTGGGCAAGAAAAGCTGTTTTAGGTTCAAGCACAACCTTAAAACTTTGTTAATGTCCTCTTCTTCATCAGCATGTTGCATTGCAGCGATTAAATTTCCACGTTTCAGCTCCCTGAGGGTTAGATGGCCATTTCCCGATCTATTGATGTAATAAAAAATTCTGTATATTACAGTCTCAGCTGTCCCATCCCAGCACAACAAAACTTCACATCAATATTTATCAGCAGACATAGTACATGCATCTTCATAGGACAAAAGTATCAAGTATAACTTTTAAAGACAAGCCCTTGGATGCTCAAAAGGTCTCTTAAGTAAAATATTTACTCAGGAGAACCGTCCATTACTTTGAAAATGTATAACAATAACAATTGAAGCAAATGTGGAAGAGCTAACTAGCGCCCACTTCTAATCACAAAAGATGAAACATGAACCATATCAATGTCAATCATGATGTGTAATATATTCTACCCTAAAAAGGGCAAAAAGCATATTCTAATTTTAAGGGAAGAATGATCCACATCAATATAAATGATCACAGCTAGAGATGTCATCATGGATCAGGCAAGAACTGGCTAGGTCCTGAAACAAAATACAATTTTTTTAGTTTATCTCAGTAAGCAAGAAAATAAATGCAAATCACCAAGCACCAAGCATGGAGACCATCTGTCTCGAGCTCGGAATTTTCGGAACAGAGTAAACTTCTTTCAGCCATCATGCTAAATCACGCGTAAAACATGGCATGGCTGCTTCCTCTATTCTTTTTTCGATTGTGCAGACTTTCAATATGCCATCAAAATTTTCTGTTATAACAGTTGTACTGGGTTCTAAAAAAGTATTGTTCTTCCCTTCCACAGCTATGTATTCTCTAATTGATGGGTCCAGCAGACCCAAGGTTGGCCCAGGGTGCGGCCCGGAAGAAAGTGATGCCCA
The DNA here is from genome assembly GCA_025585075.1 of Nepenthes mirabilis. NCBI lineage: Eukaryota > Viridiplantae > Streptophyta > Magnoliopsida > Caryophyllales > Nepenthaceae > Nepenthes > Nepenthes mirabilis. The sequence continues at coordinate 11,542 of JAODPA010099262.1, forward strand.
ACAAGTATTCGCCCGAGCCCAAGACCTAGGGAGCACAACATTAGCGGGGAGAAGCCCAGATAGCACTTGTTTACCGCACAATACATCTAGACAAAGGACCAGGCAACAGTACGGATGGTCCATTCGGGTCAACGCGGGACTATACGGCAGAGAGCGGAAGATTAGGATTGCATGCGATGCAGTGCCCATGATTGCCCCCTCTGCATGACCATCAACAGCTCTGACAGCACAACTTGCGCAAGCAGAAAGAGCCTGTCATACGTGACCACGACAGCTGTCCTACAAACCTAGCCGATACCCACACAGTAGTTGGTCCCAAGATGTCACACGCGATCCTTCGACGTCCCCCAAAAAAGGCCATGATTACCCCTCTAAATCCCAGGCACACTCAAAGATACAACGGGGAGAGCAAACGTCAGCTATAAAACCCAATGAAGGCTACACCGACCCCAAGTCTATAAATCCCTCTTCTCCCCTGCGGGGAGGGGGAACGAGAGAATTTAGAGGGAAAATATTCGAATTGACAAGCATCTCTAAGGTATCGATCTGCTCTCTCACAAACCACTCAGCCAACGAGTGCACCTCACGGAGCCTAGTCCTCCACAATTCACTCAATCCCCTTTCCCACGTGCATCCACGTACATCGCATCCTCCTATCTTTCTCATCATTGTAGAAAGTTTGCTAACTTAAGCATTAGAAGATACATTGAAGAGTGAGTCCCGCCATCCTCTGAACTCTTCTTTGTCTGTTATGGTATGCAGAATCTAAGTTATCAGGAAAGGAGACCAAACCCGCTCCAGTACGGCCTACCATGAGAGATCAAGCAGCTTTCTAACCCGTACGACAACTCAAATCCAATGACGCATGATTAGCGCCATCTGTGAAAACGAGCAAAAAGGTCAAGCGACCACACTCACGAAAGAAACGAATGGTCAACACTGTGGCACAACCCAGCACACCAACCAGGGATGTCGCTTCCCATGGCAACGACCCCTCAACTGGTAGCCGTACGAACAAGCGATTGTCCCTTGATGGGCATGCATTCGCTACCCAAATGGAGAACATATCCAAGATGCTCCACACCATCTGCATGTGTCTGGACGGACAATGACTAGGGGCTCACTCCACCTCCCAAGCATCAGCTTCCAAGCGGAGAACCCAAAGGAAGAAGCACCTGGCCAAAAAAACCGAGAGACCTAATGACCTCAAGGCCGAAGCGATCACGAGCGACAGGGCCTCGACACGCTTGGATGGCCAATTGAGTCACGAGACTCAGGAGGACAGCCTAGAGTAACAAAATCCACGCTATTCCCGCGACGACAAGAGGCCCCCAGCCCACGAAGAAGCCGCTTGTAGCACACGCCCTCTGCAGCTAATAGCCACCCCGAAAGGCACACCTCTCCAAACCATTCAGAGTTGATGACCTTCTTCAACGCCAAGAGGATTGCATCCTCCTCCCGAATGGAAGAGAGGATGAGGAAGGTCGAGCAGTATGTGCTCAAGGAGAGCGTAGACGGACACACTGTTGACCCAAGAAGGTCACCGTTCACAAGGAAAATCCGGATGTAGCCACTTCCTTACAAGTTCAAAATGCCTACACTGAAGCCCTACAATGGGAATTCAAATCTAATGGACCATTTGGATCAATTTCGCACTCTGCTAGGCTTCCAGGGCCTGGACAACTCCGCCATATATCTCTGCTTCCCTCTGACCCTCAAGGGGAACGTTCGGACTTGATTTTACCGCCTGCAGCCGAACTCAATCCGGTCATTCCAAGAGCTGGCCGACTACTTCTTGTCGCAGTTTGCATTCAGTCAAAGGGAGGAGAAGCAGTCCTAGCACCTAGTCTGCCTTTGGCAGGGGCGCGACAAAAGTCTGAAATGCTTCCTAACCGGATTCATCACCGAAGCCAAAAAGATATCCAAACTCACTGATGAGGTGAAGCTTAGTGCCTTTATAATAACTTTGGAGCCAGGCAATTTTTTTAAGCATTTGGCCCACCAGAACCCTCAGACCTTCCAAGAGGCTGAAGCCATCGCCCATGTATACCTAGCCGATGAGGAGGCCAATGAAACGAAACGACTAGAGTACACAAGCCAACTTCCCTAGAGGTCAACAAGCGGGAGGAAGCGTAATGGAGACAACGCCAACTCCAGAGACCCCAAGAAGCAACCCAGGGTGGAGCCAAGGGCTCGAAGGGAATCCAAAACCCTAAACTTGACCGCTTTAAATGACTCCCGGACCAACATCCTCATCCAGATCCAAGAAGAGAGATGCTTGAAACGGCCAAGGAAACCCAAAAACTCTGAGGGAGGAGATCTGTCAAAATATTACTTCTACCATCGATCTCTGGGTCATAGCACGGAAGATTGTTGGGCTCTATAGAAGGAGATTAAAACCCTCATTGGTAAATGGCAGCTTACCAGATTCCTACGGGACCTGGGGCAGGCCCCCAACAGAGTAAAGGAAGACGAGCCAGAGCAGCAGCAACAACCAAGGAACCGGATAACAGCCGGGGTAGTTAGCATAATTACTACAAGACCACCCAAGAGCACGGCCTCGAACCACCCGGAGAAGGCTTCTAATAGCAAGAAGCCGAGGGTGGGAGTTAAGAATAAGTTATTAGTTTTAGCAATGAAGATATGACATATGTAATAACTCTCCATTCAAACCCTGTGGTTGTATCTGCGCTCATTTTGGACGATATGATTGACTACCAACTAAAACAAGTATTTGCTGATAATAAACGCTCTCGCAATTTGCTGTATCTTGATATATTCTTTAAGGTTGGAATAAGAAAAAGTCAAATGAAATCGACTGAGAGACCCCTATATAGACTGGACAATGAACCAGTGCCAATTCAGGAGACCGTCTAACTGAAGGTCACATAAGGAACACACCCACAGACAACATCCCGTATACTCATGTTCCTAGCAATTGACCAAGCCTCGACCTACAACGCCATCTTAATACAGCCCTGTCTAGCTGCCTTCAAAACAATAACGTCGATCCCACACTTAAAAATGAAGTTCCCAACAGCATGCATCATTAAAGACCTCTTGGGCGACCAAATGACTAGCCGGATGTGCTACTTATTTCAAGTCACACAACCAATTGCAGACCAACCAGCAGATGACTTTGACCACTGGGACGAGACTACCTGCAACATACCCAATCCAGCGAGACAACCGATTAGATTCCATTAGACCCCGGCAACCCTGAGAGATGTGTACCGATCATGAGCTCATTGGTAGGTCCCATGCGTGATCACCTTATAACCTTCCCTCAGCAAAACCTCGATGTCTTTGCGTGGACTCTTGCCGATATGCCAGGGATACCAACCGGTATAACAGTTCACAAGTTAGGCCTCGATCTCGATCATAAACCTTTCAGGCAAAAGCGGAGAAATCACTTTGTCAAGAAGTTAGTTGCCATACGAGAGGAAGTAAAGAAATTGGTTGAGGCCGGTTTCATCAGGAAGATCTAGTACCCGAACTGACTATCCAATGTGATCCTTGTTAAGAAGAGCAATGGAAAATGGCAAATAAATGTCGACTTCATTGACGTGAATCAAACGTACCCCAATGACAGTTTCCTAATGCCGAGGATCGACCTGTTGGTGGATTCCACATCCGGACACGAATTAGTAAGCTTCATGGATGCTTATTCGAGCTACAACTAGATCCAGATAAGTTCCAAAGACAAGGAGCAAACTTCTTTCATCACCGACCAAGGGACATACTATTACAAGGTCATGCCTTTCGACTTGAAGAACGCGGGAATCACATACCAACGGCTCGTGAACAAAATATTTGATGTTCAAATCGGTTGAAATATCGAGGTATACGTAGAGACATGCTCGTTAAAAATAAAGTCACCGACGAATATATTCACAACCTCAATGAGACCTTCGACGTACTTCGGGTGCACCAGATGAAGCTAAACCTAGCCAAATGCGCCTTCGAAGTATCATCTGGAAAATTATTGGGCATTATCGTCTCGCAACGAGGAATAGAAGCGAACCCCGAGAAAATAAAAACCATCAAGGATATGGCCCTGCCTCAAACCGTGATGGAAGTCCAAACCCTCACCAAGAGATTTACGGCACTCTCCCGCTTCTTAACGAAATTGCCAGAAAAGTACCTTCCCTTCTTCAAGACCTTGAGGGGAGTGAAGGCGAACAGCTTCCAGTGGACAACCGACTGCCAGGCAACCTTTCAAGAGCTGAAAGAGTAACTCGCTAGTCCCCCTCTTAAAGTCTCCAGAAGAAGGTGAAGACTGATACCTATACTTGGCAGTTTCGGATATAGCACTAAACTCGGTCTTGATCCGGCAGCATACCGATGTTTAACGGCCTGTGTACTACGCCATCAAGATCCTGACAAACATTGAGACCTGTTACTCGTGTGATAAAAGGACCACCCTAGCGGTAATCTATTCTGCCCGGAAACTCCAGCTGTACTTCTAGACACAAAATATCGTCAACCTGACAAATCAACCCCTAAAGGGCATCCTCCAGAAACCCAACGCGTCTGGGCACCTGGTGAAGTGGGCCATCGAATTGGGAGAGTTCGACATAGAGTTCCGATCGAGGCCAGCCATAAAGGACTAGGCCCTCGTGAACTTCATTGTCAAAACGACAACTCCGGTTCTAGACGGCCTAGATCTCGACAAAGACGTCCTCCGGCAGGAAGAGATACCAACCTGGACACTGTATGTAGATGGGTCCTCGACGCAGTTAGGCAGCGGAGCAGGCATGGTCCCGAGGACACCAGACAGCTCAAACATAAAATACTCGATGACCCTCGAATTCCCAACCACTAACAATATAGCCGAATATGAAGCTTTGCTCGTTGGGCTCCGGTTAGCGAAGGAATGCCCAGCAAAGAGCCTGATTATTTACCACGATTCAGAGCTGGTCGTCAATCAAGACCTCGGGAACTTCAATGTGTCCAACCCTACCATCGTGAAGTACCTCGCTAGAGCAAAATGCATGACCCAGACGTTCGACAGAGTAGAGATAACGTAAATCCCGTGGGAGGATAATTAGAAGGCGGACCAACTGGCCAAGCCGGCAGCGACCGAAAGCTTGGAGCAATACACCCGGGATATGCAAGAAATTCTAGCCTCCCCCACATAGAGGAGCCAGAACCAGAAGTGTTGCAGGTGTCAAGAAACAAAGGCTGGATAGCCTTGTACGAAAGGTACCTTGCCAATGGCACCCTGCCGGAAAATCCAGAAGAAGCCAAGCGCATCAAGAAAGGGACAGGTTAGTATACCATCATGTATGGAAAACTGTACCAACATGGGTACTCTATCTCGTACATGCGGTGTCTCAAGCCAAAAGAACCCGGCTACGAGCTTAGCGAGGTGTTTATTGGCATCTACGGGTCGCACATTAGTGGTAAGAACATTATCTTCAAAGTAATGCAGCGAGGCTACTATTGACCGACGATTAAACAAGACGTCGCAGAGTTTGTAAAGAAATGTGAAAATTGTCAGATCCACGGCAGCATTGCTCATCAATCGCACATGGAACTTCAAGCCCTGTAGGCATCGTGGCCATTCGCACAGTGGGGGCTTAACATACTTGGCCTACAGCCAATTACATCTGGACAGCAAGAGTTCGTCATAGTCGGCATCAACTACTTCTCAAAGTGGGTCAAGGATTCCCTACTACACGGATAACCGAACAAAACGTGACAGAGTTCATTCGGCAGAATATCGTGTGGAGATTTAGTATTCTTGAAGTCACAGTGACTAACAACAAAACTCAATTCACCGGCAAACGCTTCACCAAGTGCTGTTTGAGTCTGAGGATAAAGTTGGTTCACACTTCCATTGTTTATCCGCAAGCGAACGGACAAGTGGAAGTCATGAACCACACCGTGTTACACGGGCTAAAGACTAAACTAAAAGGCGTCGGCGGCTCTTGGGCGGGCAAGCTACCCTCTGTGCTGTGATCATACAGGACAACATCTAGGAAGCCTACCCGCGAGACACCCTTCAGTCTATGCTATGGAATTGAGGCGGTTGTCCTAGTAGAGATGGGGCTGCCCAACCTCAGGGTCAAGAGTTTCAACCCGCTCAGCAACTCTCATCAGCTCTAAGAGCATCTTGATCTGCTTAGAGAGGCCAGAGGCGCTACCAGGCTCTGCATACCGCCCTATCAACAACAAATCACTTAGTATTACAATAAAAGGATGAAAACACGCCAATTTAATGTGAGAGACCTAGTTCTACGGAGCATAGAGGCTACTGTCAAGAATGTCAACAGGAGCAAACTATCACCGAATTGGGAGGTGTTATTTTTAGCCTCAGCGATTCTCCGAAACGATGAGTACAAGCTACGCACTTAGAACAGCAAACTAGTCTCAAGGATATGGAACACCACCCACCTCAAGAAATATTACCAATAACTCCTCACCAAACCCAAGTAGGTCAAACATACATCATCATGAGTGCTTGTAGAGTGTATCACATTTCAGTTAATAAAATAACTGCTTACTTAATATTTACTCGTCAGATTGAGTGTATGCACATCATTACATAAAATCAAATAACCTAGACTAGCCCTAGGTCAAGTGAAAGCACTTCACCTGCTAACCGCCCTTCTAAGGCAGAACCATAACCACAGAACTCATCACTAAGCGGCCCACGCATCAATGAATAACAAGGCTGGGGGGCTAGCAGATGAAAGTTGAACCTCCCCGCATAGGTAGGGGGCTTTATTAGCACACGTGCAATGACTCCTTCCGACATAGACGAGCACCATCAGCCAACAATAGTAGATGGACTAGGATCAGACGCCCAAAAATGACGATGTTTCCCTCATCGAGACTAAGCACCAATGGTATCGCACGAACAACGACCTCGACTCCACAAGAGCTCGGCAACAGCCATGAAACCCAATTCGCCTTGGTCAAGCTCACCAATCAACGTGCGACTACATCCTCCCACAGAAAAGAGCACTGTCCCATGAATTCATAGCGCCACGACTTCCTCTCGTGGCAACAAGTGCGACTGAACCCCTACGTCCTCACTAAAGCCCAGGGACGGCAGCAACAGTGCTTAGCCGGCAAGAAACAAAATATTCAAAAAAAAGACAAAAACTTGAAGACAAGCACAAAGACATCCGCAACAATGACCAAGAGACATTTTGGTTGTTCCTCGAAGTGTTGATATGTACAGAGAAGACGCATTGACAAACAACCAAGTACAGTGGTCCGCCCGAGTGCAGAAACTTTCCTAAGGAGAGGAGCCCCCAACCTGGCGTGGCGAAGGCTACTCGGTCAACCCCAAAAAGTCCATCAAATCAGATCTGCACAGCGCCCCAGTGTTTCTCAAGTCAAGAGACCCCAAAAGAAAGTTAGGAGCAAGCAAGGACATGATTCAATCACAACAAGAAAGGCTATCCTCAAACCTGCTGGTCAATAGTGGTTCAAGCTCCCTAGGATGGGGACGGAACCTTAGCTCGCTTGCAAGTTGAGCACACCGTCCCCAAAGATTGGCGAGGTGCTGCTCAGATCCCCGAAGCGCGTCCTTGAAAGAAACAATCTAATCTGGAGCCCGGGACTTCTCCTCTAGGAGCTCTTGGGATCTCGCCCTAAACTTGGACAGCTCAAGGTTGAGGCGGGCCACCGGCACTTGCATCTCTCTGAACTCAACAAGACCAATGCGCGTCTGTCATAAACGCAAAATCTCAACCTCCCATTGGCGCATAATGTCATCCCACCGGTGGAGGCAAACCTCCATCAGGCAAAGCCCCTCCTACGGCTGCAAGCAAATAACAAGCGATTAATATGAAGACAGCTCTAGGGATGGAAAAGGGGAGACAGCAAGATCCATACCTTGGAAAAAGGCCACCCCTCCGAAGGTGATTCCAAAGGACTTCCGGGCAGGGAAGCTGAAAGCGCAACACCAAAGTTCTCCAGGGCCGCTGACGCCACTACTTTCAACTAAGGTGCCTCTCGAGCAACGCTAGCCTCAATACCACTCCCCAAGTGCGCCTCAGTTGCCCGAACGACTTTCAGCTCCTCACTAGCCAAGGGACACCGCACTCGGCCAGGGTTGGAGCCCGAGCGGGCTCACCCAGGTCATCAACCCTAGCGTCACACACCCCTACGCCGGGTGCTACACGAGGCACCGCTAGATCCAAGCAGCCTGGCAGAGAAGGGACAGGGTCAGACCTCCCAAACAACTCGTCATTCCCCCGCTCGGTGTCCCCGGCAGCCTTAGCCTCCGGCTCATTTGCAGTCATCTCCTCCATGGCACCGCCTCCTCGTGCCGCATCCTCAACAAAAATGGCGGGAGGCACAGAAACGTATTCCTCCAACAATGAGAAAACCAAGATCAGAGCCCCTCGCTTAGCTGTGGCCAGGAGGCCGCTGGGCTCGTCCGGGCAGCCCTCCGGCAAAACAGTAGCATCGACAATAGGGACCGGCAAAGGCTCAACCACCCGCAACAGCAGCATCTAGCCCATCGACAGCTGTCGGACATGAAGATTCCCTAGCGGACAGTTGGGACGCCTTCACATAGGCTTCATCGATCTTCCTAACCTCCCCATAATGGACAACAAAGAAGATGGTTCGGCTCCACCGGCCAACTCTTAGGGAGAGTCGCACGTGACCGGCTCTTTCCGCCTTCTTTTCATGCGGCGAAGAGGCATTTCAGGGACCTCCACATAGTTTCCTTCCGCCCTCACCTCCCACTTGACTCTGGCGAGCGCTTCTCTGGAGAGCCAGTCACTAGTGCGGCTCAAATCGGCGGCATTGTCCTCAACTAGCTTCACCAGCCTGAAAGCCCTTCGTTCTCCCTCCTTTGGACCCTCACTAGTATAGACACAATTGGCTCTGTTCCACTTGTTTGGAATGCACCACTCAGAACTAACCGCCAGGTAAAACAAGCAATCTTTCCAATTCTTCACCGAATTGGGGTTTCACCGGCTTTTCTTGTACTTGAAATGGGGGGTGAAGGAGATCCAGTGAAAGTCATAGGTGAAGCAGAAGATCACTTCCATGCCCCGGACGTCCAGGGAAAACCCCTTGGTGCGGCAGAAGACCCGCAGGGAAACAAAGTATCAAAGAGCGTTGGGGTGGAATCAAGCTACAGGAATCTCTAGCGCCCTCATGATCTCGCTCAGCTCCTGCGTGAAAGGAATACGGAGACTACCCTTCAGGTGCTCCTCATAAACGGTAATGAACCCTGAGTGAGGATTGCAAGTTGTCTCGTCAACCTCGGGAACAAGGTACGAGATGTCGCTAGAAATATTGTACTTCCTGTAGGTGATAGCACGTCCCTACTGGTAAGGACAGATGAAATCACGCTGACAACCCGAGCAACCATGAAGACAAGGGTCAAAGAAAAGGCGAGATGGGGAAGAGTGATTCGAAGAAGTGGAAGGGTGTAGAAGTAGCGGGGGGGCTAGCACCTAAATAGCCAAAGCCCTAGCCCTGAAACGGCGTCACATGAAGAATCCAAGGGGCATGCCCCATAATGACCACAATACGTGCCTGCAAGGCTGGTCGCCATGGTGCGTTAGTCCACCAGGTCAGTTATGACAATTGACGCGACGCCTCCCCGTGTGGACCATGAGCGGCCAGTGGTTCTAATGCCTGCACAAGCAATGATGACCCGGTACCCCATTTCTCAAGGTTGCAAACTAGCGGCTTGTAACCTTGGTAGACTCGAGCCCAATCCGACCAGCTTGCGTCCCGGCCTAGTATTCGGGATGGGATGCCGCAAGTCTAGATCGCGAAAAGACCGAGTCACCAGCCACCCAGATTGTCAGAAGTCAAGTAACAGAAAGCAAAATTCAAGCGCACCAACTATTTAAAATAAACCAGAATATTTGAGTCATAAGAACAAATGAGATTCACATAATTCCATTTAATAATTTCTTTTACAAAGTACAAACTTTCTAACAGTGGACGTACAACACGAAAGGAAACGAAAATACATTGAGCTACAACCCAACTACAGCCCTCCGACCAATCTTCAAAATGGACGATTGCAAGAGACGGGCCTCCTCCTTGACCACCTCACCGAAAGGATGAAACTAAGGTCAGAGCGTGCAAGAAGCCCTTAATGTTCTTGCAAGGAAGGGCACGCAAAGCCCTCGCCCCGGGGGGCGACCACCTCAAAGCTGTCCACCAAAGCCCGTCAAAGTTTTTGAGGACGTCAGTCCTCGTGAGGACCTCACAGCGACGACTCAGGTTCAGCGGGGACACAAAGAAGAAATGGCGCCCCTCACAAGCAACCGACGCTGAGACAATCTTCCCAAGAGCTGCTGGAGAATGGTGTCTCCCCAAAAAGGGCTAGGAAATGGCATCTCCAACCAGGGCTGAAGCACTTCTCTTTCAGATCCGTACCAGGGGGACTTCCTAGGGTTGGCAGCTACCCGAAACCAAGCCTTCACTTGTCCAGGACAAGTTTAGGCCAAGACAAGAGGCAAAAGAGGGGAAATAAGGTGGCTACCCATTTAAAAGAGGAAAACCAAGGTAGACTTCAGACACATCCTCTGCCCCAACTTCAAACATTGGGTAAGAGTCTTTGGCAATTTAGGCTCGTGATTGTGCTAGCTCCATGCCGGCTCCAAACTCTCACGCCACTTGGCTGGTGAAGACGAGCCGTGAAGTAAAGCATAGAGAGTCCTTCTATTTATAGTCGAGAAAGAGATTGACAGTATTGAATCGAGAAGATGACAATGATGTCAGAAAGTTGCCAAGTTCCAAGAATTGCCACAAATTTTGTCAAAAACAGCAAATCAAATCCTGTCGCACTAACTATCAAATACACAAGCACCTAGGGAAGGAGTACGCAAGTAGGGCTGCAACCGACATCCCATCAATCACATACCAGGAGTCGACAAGTTAGGCCTCCCGACATTGGAGGCTAGTGATGGGTCCAGCAGACCCTAGGCCGACTCAAGGCGCAGCCCGGAAGAAAGTAAAGACCCAGCAGGCATTCGCCCGAGACCAAAACCCAGGAAGCACAGAATCAACGGGGGGAAGCCCAAGTAACGGCAGCCTACCACACAATCCATCCAAACGAAGGCCCAGGAAGCAATGCGGATGGTCCAGTCGGGTCATTTCGAAACTATACGGTGGGGAGCAGAAGATTAGGATTGCATACGGTGCGGCGCCCATGACTGCCCCTTCTACATGGCCACCAACGGCTCTAACAACACAGAATGCGCAAGCAGCAAGAACCTATCATATGCGACCACGACAACTGTCCTAGCAGCCTAGCCGATACCAGCATAGCCTCTACCCGTTCAGTGGTTGGTCCTAAGATGTCACGCACGATCCTCCGGCGTTCCCCATAAATAGTCATGATTACCACTCTAATTCCCAAGCACGCTCTAAGATACAGCGGAGATAGCTAACGTTAGACGAGAAGCCCAAGAAAGGCGACACCAACCCCAAGTCTATAAATCCCTCTTCTCCCCTGCAAGGAGGGGGATCGAGAGAATTCAAAGGAAAAGAATTCGAACTAACAAGCATCTCTAAAGCATCGATCTGCTTTCTCACAAACCACTCGGCCTACGAGCGCACCTCCCGGAACTTAGTCCTCCACAATTCACTCAATCCCCTTTCCTACGTGTATCCACACACCTCACATCCTCCTATCTTTCTCACCATTGTAGAAAGTTTATCGATTTAAACGTCGAAGAATATACCGATGATTGAATCCCGCCATCATCTAACCTCTTATTTGTCTGTTGTGGTGTGCAAAATTTAAATTATCAGAAATAGAAACTGAACCTGCTCCAATACGACTCACCAGGAGAGATCGAGCAGCTCTCTAACCCGTATAACAATCCGGATCCAACGACGCATCACTTATATAACCCAGTAACTATGACTTCAAAAGGTTTAGAGCAACAAATAAAAACCAGCTAATCTGACAAAAGAATTCAACATCAGTGGGAGGTTAGCCTTGCTCCTCCACTAAAAAGAAGGGGTACACAATGTTCCTGAAGCAGCTTAGTTTCCTCTAGAAGGAAGACCAACTACTCTAGTATGGAAACAATTAGGATTTAACAGTATAATCTTCACTTCATTTAAGCAAAAGAAGCACAAATTGTCAATCCAGGAATTCCAATACTTAAAAAATAATAATAATAATACTTGCATAAGTCAACATTCAGAAACAACTGCTATCATTTACTACTACCTCTGGTTTAAACATACCATATCTATCCTGAAACTCTGGTGTACTCTGTAAGAACTCCAATCCAGGATGAGTTGCCAAAAGTTCTCGAAGAACGGGCTTGAAGTCATCCTGTAGCAACAATTCATGGTGCTTTTCTAAGAACTAGACATAAGTTGAAAAAGAAATTGAGAATACAGAGAGGTATACTATAAACAAGACCCTTTTTTCAATAAAGAAAATAACATCAGTGTCAAGAAACTTGGATGTTGAAATTTAATCTAAAAACATGGTGGATTTTAATCAGAGAAAAAAAAAACAAAATGATGTAAAATGTTCAAAATTAAAACCTATCTCAAGTACATATATACAAATAGATGCATCAATCACTGAAAATACCTGCATTAGATATCTTCGATCTGGTTGTTTCATAATTGTAAATATTTGGGTTGCTATGTCCATAGACAACATGTTCCCGTTGACCCAGTAGTCAACAAATGCATCCCTATGATAATAAGTTTTGAAAATCAATTAAGTTAAAAAAAATTACTTTCTGAAGAACATGGTGTTCAGCATCATAAACAGGAAGGGGATTTTATCAAGAATATACAAATCAGCAAACCAATCCTCAAAAAGTAGAAGACATGACAAGAAAGCCTGACTAGAGAATATATTATTTTAGGTACTAATTCCTAAAATTGTTAGCCAAAGTACTAGTAACTCAAAATTATCCAACATGCCAATGAAGTGCATATTTAAGGAATGCACCATTCCCTTTCGAAATGTAATCCTTCAATCAATAAGAAAAGGCAGGTAGTAAGAAAGACATATTCTTGAGTTACTTGTATAAGAATCTCCTAACTTATACCATCCCTTTCCATGGACAACTATCAAATATAAAAGGCAGCACAATGATTGGCACTTGATGTTAGGGAGTTCAAGATTACTCCATGTCTTTTCCTTGAATCTAACTCCAATTGAGAACGGAGAAATACCATAGAACAAAAAAGTTAACATAAAGATATCTTGGTATTCTGTTCCATTCTACAATGCGTAAAACTACTCCACCCTTGCCCTACCAGCCAGATCCATCGGACCTGCAACTTCCTTTCAGCAGTTCCATTAATGGACAGATAATATATATTCCACTTTGAAGAGGAGAAAGAACCAAAGACCACTTAACGGCAACCCCACTTAGAAAAAGGGTAGTCCACCAACACCATACCTATGTTGTTTGAGCACTGCCCCAAATGTTAGTAGCAATAGTATCAACCAGCACAAGGATAGCACAACGGGGCAAAACCATGGATAAAAATATCGGTACCGGTATTGACAGCATCAATATGAAACGTATCAGACAGTACACATCAATATTGAACATATCAAACAATACGTATCGATATCAAACAAATCGGAATAAAAAAAATTTCTAAAAATTATAAACTGACAAGGAATAATCAGCCAATATATCACAAAAAAGGAAACATATTGCAATTTTGCTACGATATTGGGAAATATCAATATTGAAGGAGCCCGATAATAATATATATCAACCAATATTTCATTTTATAGGCAGCACGATTGGAACATAATCATGAGTTCAATTCCTGATGCTGCACTCATAGCTTCACCTAGTGCATGATCTCTATGGGTGAAACCATGCACTCAGATTTGGCTCAAAAACCTTGTACTGCATAACAGGTGGGGGAGAAATTTATTTCCCATTGAAAAAAAGCTGCAGCAGTGTTGTTGCAGCCTTGCAGCGGCGTAAGGGGTCCAAGAAAAGCAAAATCAAGAGTTCTACTTTGGTTTATGGTCGCGATTTTCTAGAGGGCCAGTATTGAAATTCTTCTAATGCCTATGGTATTAGTACTAGTAAGCAGCTGGAATTTTTTTTTCATTTGTTTTTCATTAGTTTGAAATTCACTTTCCGGAAATTTTGTTAGGTATGGGCCCATACAAGTTCTGTAGCAGTCCAAGTAGTCCATAATTCGATATTTTTATTTTCTATGTTTTACTAGTTTTGATGTAGGGAAGGGGAAGGTAGGGAAGACTGACAAAGGGATAGAGACAAGAACAAAGATCAAACGAGTAGAGACAAGAATAGAAATCAAATGGGTAGAGACAAAAACAAAGATCAGAAAGGTAAAAACAAGAATAGATATCAGAGGGGTATAGATAAGAAAGAGAGGAAACCAATGAAGAGGGGGGAAGGAAATCACAATACTCAATTGCATTCAGTTTCTCAAGCATTCGTCCGTCTCTTAAACAATAGAAGTAGGGTCCTTATATAGAAAACCTGAATCCTAGACTAAATTGAAAAGAAATATAACTTACTAACTAAATATGACTTAAATTCCTAAAATAAAAGTAAAAAATCCTACACTAAGTTGAAAAGAAATATAACTTACTAACTAAATATCACTTAAATTCCTAAAATAAAAGAAAAACTCAAATAAATCAAATAAAATCGCATCATAATAAAAGCAAATAAAATTATAATCTTTCAAATAAAATAAAATCAAAGGAAATCAAAATAAATCTTTTATAGTTTGGCATAATTTGGATGTTCGCATCAAGTTTCCTAAGATAAATTACATAGGGTACAAGGATTCCAACAACTATAGAAATGAGTGTACTCTGCCATTATAATACAGAATATTTTTCACAAATATTCCCAGCAATTGTTGTTGCTTTGGGAATGTGTGATGAAATTCTAACCCCCAGAGTGAAGCCTATTAAAACAAAGTTTGATGCCTAGAAAGTAGAAACCCTAGCATGATTCTAGGGATTGTCGCTCTCTCTTTCTTCTTGTGCGTGTTTTCCTCAATTCTAGTTCCAGCACATAAGCCCATACTTTCATTAGTGGTCCTCTCCCTCAACCCTAAAATAACCTCTCAAAGTCTAGTTTCCCTAAACTTAACATGGTCCCACATTGCATGTTCATGACATATTTCAATCATCAAGTGAAATGACTGAACCCAACACTCAATGTAAGATCACATGTCAGATATTGGAGGAAGAAACTCTACAACCCCCCTCTGAGATGAGTCCATCCTTCCTAATCATGGCAATCTTATTAACAGCTAATTATCCATCACTTTGAATGCCCCTTCAACTGTTTGTCTTATCTTATGTAGCACAAAGCAGGCCTCTTCACATCTAATCTCTCCCAATTTCAGAAAATCCCTCCAGAGACCCCCCCCCCTGCTTTTCTATCAGATCACTGTCAGTTTTTATCATTTCCATGAACCAGCAAAATAGGATAAATTGGAGGCAATCATAGAGAGACGGGTATTTCTCCATTTTACCATCACATAAGAACAAAAAACATCGGGAGAAATATTATTACTAGGCATGATAATTTCATATAAGGAACAAATAAAGTTTACTACATGTGAACCAATCATTCATCTAGAACCAGTATCTGAATATTGAATCGTAAGGTAAATTATGCTTGAGTTCATCTCTTCTTGGAGGGTGAATATACTCCAGATGTGCCAAAGCCACCAAAGTTGCATGATGAAGTTTCTCCCTGGTATAGTAATGGGAAGGGAGGTCAACTGGCTGACTAGGATTAAAAAGGAGAGAGAGCAGTGTTTTCCTACAGTTCAGTTTGTTGCAGCAATCTACTAGGTATGGAAGAAGTGAAATAGCAGAAGATTTAGAGGGATTTCCACAAAGCCTTCAGCTCTTGTTTGCATTATACTCAGTGATTTTAAAATCCATGAGGCAAGCAAATAGTTAGCAAACTTAAGGGGTGTCATGGCTGTATCATAGAAGTAGCTGAGCACATTGCAACTGATATTTAGATCTATGATTATAATTAATGAGATAGCTTATAAACTCAATAGTCCAGTTTCTCTTTCAGCTCTTTTTTATACTTAATGACAGAGCTTATAGAAATAGATAGTGCAGCTTCTCTTGTACAGTTTAGTCTCTTCTGGCTTTTATTCCATTCTTACCATGTTTAACTGATTGAATAACCCGAGAATGATAATATTTATCCACATGCATAGAGACCCCACTGGGTCATGATACAATCATTACTTACCCAAATAGAAATAGAAAGGAAACCTCTACAGTTACCCTCCTGATTGGACTAAATTAACATTAATAGATCAGTTTAAGAAATCATCTACAAAATCAAAATGGTCTAAACTCTGTTGTGCTATTCTATTTCAGCTACTCATTCAATCTTTAATTTAGGGCAGTCCTTTAAACAACTACAATTAAATTATGCTTGTTTTTCAGTAACATGAACTAATTAATATGTTAGTTATCTCCAGATAAAACAAATATTTCGGAGGCATTCAGGGATTAGGTGCAGTCAGTGACGTAAAATTAGTGTCTCCCATATAATAGTGATTTTATTCTTTTTCAGCGGGGTAAACTGATGCCACTCATCAGCACCTGCATCCACCAATGATTGAAGATCTATCACAGACCACAGTAGCTTAGCAGCTCTAGATCCAATAACCACTTAACACATCTACCCCTTGAAATTGAGGTTCTCCCAATCCTCAGGAGTAAGATCTTGTGAAGTTGCGTGAATGAATCAAAACTACAAAAATCTGTTTGAGATCATAAAAGTAAAGCGGTCCTCTACTTAACGTATCTAAAATTTCAATTAAGACAATACATTCATTCTATACACCACATAGTACCAGAATATTATTCTCTCCATCATCACACAAAAGTCACAAAACATTATTTCTCTACATCATCAGTCACAGAAGGCTCCAGAAGAAGCCTACAAAAATACATTTGAAATCTATTTGAACACATTTTAGTTCCTTCTTTCATCATTACATACTATCCTATTTGGATGCTCAATCCCCGGAAGATACAATTGTTTTTAACTGACCTTCTCTCAAAATGCACCTCCCAACCACCCCACAGAAGTCCTCGAATAAAGAATCATATCTTTTGTCTTAAAGACAAGCATTATTTGCTTAGTAGAACAAATCTGAAGCGAGAACAAAGAGATACTAAACCAAATAATACATAGAAAGGCAAAGACCAGAAAATTAGGACAACCAAAAAGTAGTGAATTGTCAATCACCCCATTCCTAATGAAACATAAGACTGGAATACACACCATGCATTTACAATCGAACATTACACAAAAATAGTAGAATCTTCAAGTGGAACCTTAGATGTATACCTGGTGATAAAGCCAGTTCCACTCACATCTATCTTCTCAAAGAGGACAGTAGAGAAGAATCCTGGGAGCTTGCAAATTTCTTTTGTAACAGCTTTAAATTCTGACATGCAAGTACACAAATCATAAATCTATTTTGAGTGCACACATAGCTCATGAATGTCTCACCATTGATTTGCAGTCCATCGATGTGACCGTAAAAAAACTGATTTATTCGAAACAGACATTGCTCCTTTAGCTCCTTTTTGGGTGGAGGACCATTTTGAAAGTAGAACTGCAAATACAGTATTCCAGTCAAGACCAATAATGCACAATATTTAAGAAATTGCACAAGACAATCATAAATGGAACCACTCTATAGCAGAACAACTGAAACCAACAAAAAATTGAAAGGAAAATCATCCAACCTCAGGTATCTGCTCCTTCATTGGTTCACTCGCTAGTTTAAGAGGAGAACCGAGGGAAGAAGGGCCTGCCCTCTGCTTTGTGATACGAGGTGAACCAGAAGAACTTCTTGGTGACAATGGAGGTGCAGTTCCAGCAGGAAACATGGAAGGTATTGAATTGCTTGTGGAAGCTTTTGGGCTAGAACCATTTCCCGGGCCATTTAGGGGAACCCCTGCAATTGCATCATTAACCAATGACTTCACCTGCAATTAGATAAGACAGACACTTTCTAAGGCATGCATCTAAAAAACCGGTGCCAGTGACAACCATGGAAATGCCAAGCTAAAGGGGGCAGAATAGAAGAAACCAGGAAATTGGAAATCCATAACTAAGAGCCTTTACAGTGGACTGCAACTAAACATCTGCCTTTACAGAAATCCAACAGTTGGAAAACTGCATCATCTTTCTTTAGGTTCAAGAAAACTAAATTCCCATTTTGTTACTAACATTACATGCTAATTATAGCATAATACAGAAAAGAAATTGTGTTTGGCACATATCCAACATTCATTTGCAAGGTCACAGTAGAAAGTAACAACAGGGAGGCAATACAAGCATGTTCATCAGAAGAAGCCACAGGTTTAAATTTTCTCTCCAATAAATATATCCGTTGATTCCAATTAATGGTTATCGACCATGTCAGAAACCCACTTTATGCCAAGTCATAACGATAGAGAGAATGCCCCCTGAAGAAGCCCTAATGGCTAAAAATCTGCTCACCATCTCAACACAACAAATAAACATACTAGAACTTCATGCCAGTTCACCACCGTAACTCCAATGGTCTCCAGTCTCCACTCTCCAAACGTCACCATATGCAGATAAAAGGGCAAGAAAATCTCTCCAGCACAATTAATTAGGATTTTGACCATTTATGCAGTCATTGAAAAACAAAGTTCGCAGGGATTTAGTCATTTGCTGGTACTTAATATTGAAATGACAGCAATGGAGATAATGACAACTTGAAATCCTCCAATATCACAAGAAACAATCACCAAATACGTAGAAAAGGCAAGGAAAATCTTGGTCAAGGTAGCCATTCAAACAGTGGCCTCATCTAATCTTCTATAGGATTCATTTATCGTCGCAACATTCACTTGCAGGACACAGTGCCTTTTTAGTTTACAAAAATTTAATGTCAAAAAATATTATACACAAAATTTCTACCAAAAACAAATAGGATCTTTTAAATTATAAATGAAGCACCAGATTCATATGACAACAAAATGAAAAGGAGGAAAACCAAATGATACAATGTTTCACCGTCTTTTAAACCAAAGCTCAAACCTCAGAGAAACAAAATCATATTACGCCAAATAAAAGCACGTGACCTTTACGACACGTATACAACCAAAGTACATACAGAAATTTGAGCGACATTGCTCAAGTGAGTGATCAAAATTCCAGGAACAAGAGAAAATCAAATTAATTGAACTCACAAACAAGCAATTCACATCCCCAAACAAAGAGGACATTCATTGAATACTTTTAGTGAAAAAAATACTTTGAAAAAGGCTGCATAGTTCATTCAACGGGCAACCCAACCCTGTAACACTCAGTAACCCATCCCAATTTAACAATACATCCAATAAATGCATATTCATTAAGCCAGTTATATCTTAAGTTGTCCACAAACTAAGAAAATTGTGGCCACTCATCTTTCTCTGTTTCTCTTCAAAAATTCAGTTTGAAATCCATCATGTCTTGCTAATTCACGACCAAATCAAAGTCAGGCAAGAAGTTCTACAATATTTATTCACAACCACAGCTAGAAATCAACAGATTCAATTGTTTTGCGCTTGGATCTGTAAGCAAATCTTATCTGCCTTTTTGTTTGTCTTTGCATTACTAGAGTGTAGCAATGGACTGCTTACATAGACAACAGCGATGGACTGTTTTACTCAGATATCAGAATCAAGTGCATGTCCTGGTGTCAGAATGATGTTGGATGTGTCGAGATGTAAGTCTTTCCATGGACTTTTCAAATAGTTAGATGACAATCCTTTGTGCAACAGCAGGAATACACACTTACCGAGAAGTAACATATCCAAACCACTAAAACATCCTATCTGCAGCTCAGGGGTACCATTGACTCCCTTGGTCCCAACATGTACAGGGCCATCCTTTTTATATTGCCATTAGTTTGAAATGCTCGAGTGTCATACCCATATTCAAGTGTTGAGTGTCTGACACATAAGGCTGTTTGTATGTCCATGTTTGTCACATGTGTTCGTAAAAAATTAATTAACAGCTGTTAGGTTCATGTTCGTGTTCATTCTCGTTTATTAGCTTGTTTAATGTAGTTTCAGACTCGTATAGGCCTATTTAGAATATTGTTCATTTGTATTGTTAATGAACATGGTTGGAATGCAGCTTGTTTGAATTACTCAACATAGGTTCCATGATACGATTTAATCTCCACAACAAAAATTCTTCCTATAATGGAAACAGCTAGTTTGATAAGACACACAATGATAAGTCTTACCAGCAAATGGCCTTGCATTACCACACATATATCGAAGACACAATCATCATAATGTAATTGTTAACAACAATCACCCTAACAAGTCCCCTTTAAATTATGGCGTCTTTTTGGCACCGAGTAACTTAGGCAAGTAGGATTAACAAAGTTGAAGTTAATTGGTTTTGTAATATTATCCTCAATTTTTATCAAGAAAGAGAAAAGTGAAGCTTTCCTTCCAAAATATAAGCATGAAAATCAAAACTATTAGGAAGAGAACTATGGTATCAATAATGCAAAAATGATTCATAGCTGCTTGGAAGGAGTCCCACGATTCCAGTTATCCAAAGGTTCTAAATACTGCCGAAACAGTTGAAATCCACGCAAATAAATCGAGAATGAACTATGATAGAGAATAATCAATCGAGACTAGTTGTTCCCATAAAAACATGCACACATTCCAAGACTACAAACAACAGAGAGATTACCATCCACTGGGACTGCTGTGACTACTTTTCAGTTGAACAACAACTACAATAACCAAAAGATGCATTTCCTTTCTTTTTGTAAGCACATGTGAAATGCCATCATACCATGGAAGCAACAGTAAGGTTGCTTAATTGTAACCTGAAAGTCACAGATCTGAAGTATAGAAATAATGAATCTATATACGGGGTAAATGCTGCATACATCTATTGAGTAGGGCATACACCTTAAATCTTGAAGACTTAGGAACTAAGAGTCAAAGAACCATTTCATGTTGTGGTTCACTTTCCATTTAGCTATCCATGTGACCAAAGTATTGGAATTGTTCTCATAGGTATGTACAGGAATAGTAATGCAACAAGGTCAACGTGATTCAACCAGAAGATGAGTCAGGAATAGACAATTTTATACCTTCTTTGGGTACACAATCAAAATTTATGTTACTATACCTTTTTGGACGCAATATTCCCAAGGGCTCAAAATGGCACAATAAACCACAAGAGGTCTGAACAGTGACAAAGAAAAAATAAACATATTTCCCACGAATTGATGCACAAGTACTAGGCAAAGGCATCAATTTTAATATAAACTTCACCAATAGCAATAACTCATGTTACTTTAATCTTGAAATCTCACGACTATATGAGTCATATAAGCATATGTACTTGCAGATAAGTGAAGATTCTTTATTCTATAGGATTCAATGGGATAAGCTTTAGCTTTGGTGCACAATTTTTATTGAGATCTTTGACAACGACATTTATCTTGTTTTCGATAATCATAAACATCACTGCTTACACTCAATTGACAGCCACCATCTCAAACATAACATCTTTTTGTGAGTATGGATGCATATGTTCGTTAAAGTATGTAGGAGTAGCGATCATGCTAATGTCATTATACAATTCTCTTTGTGTGAGGTGCTTTATTTTATCAGTTTGATATTCCCCTTCCTTGCCCAAGCATGAACTTTTTCCCTGCGGAGGTTCTCCTCCTCGTTACTTGCCCAGCTATGAATTCAAACCCCACCCAAATCATCCTCCTGCCCCTTTCAGAACAATTCAGCTTCTAAAAACCTAAACTATTCAAAAGGGTTCCTTCCTCTGAAACGGAGCAATTCCATAACTCCACAGCCCATAAACTTCCCGTGGGTATGATATTTGTATATCGTTTTGACAAGTAATTTCGACAACAACGAAACCTGGTATCAGAATTAACGCAATTAACGAAAAAAAAAAACACCAAAAATACATGATAGCATCCCATGAAAGAGAACCAGACATCCGAAGAAAGCAAGCCATTGCAATACCATACATACAGAGATCCACCCAATCCAGCCGCTAATATCCATTATGCTCAAAAATGTCATTTTCTTGTAAAACGAAGCATACCAGTCGATTCGTTTCAGGAAGCGAAAGCCACTGTTCAAACAGTTCCTGTGCGAAGTAAGGATTCGATTTGAGCGCCAAGGGAGACACCTCAGGGAGCTGCAATATCTCAGAGTCCAGACACACCAAATCTCCATTGACATCCACATCCATGAGAACCTAATATGCGAATCAACCTGTCGCATCCACCACAACAAATCACATGACAACATGCGAGAAACAAACCGCTGATCGCCACCGCAAATCTCCAAACAACCAAACCCTAGATGAAGATGGCAAATCCAGCACCCCAGTTTATTTCTGGTTTAAATAAATAGCAAATAGAGAGAGCATCAAGTTTTAAGATTCAGAATCAATTTCACTAAATCAGAGTGTTAATATATCCAACCACTGAGCTCGGGAGAAAAAAAAAAAAACCTATAAATATCTAACGGATCCTCATAAATTTGACTATCGAGCAACGAATCTCGTAGAAAAAGATAGAAAGGGAGCTCAAGAGGAGAGAGAAAGATTAGAGAGGATTGAGAAGAAGCGAACGAGGATTAGGGACCCCGAAATCGCAGCCCTTAAAATTTAAGAACGTAGAGGAGAGTGGTGACTCTTTTAGGGCTGAACAGGTTTTGGATTAGACTGAATTGGTGTTGTTTGACTGATAATTAATTGCAATTACAATATGTATCCTTTAGGAAGCAATTTCAGTGTGAATTGCGATTTCGATTTATGCCAAATTAAACAGATATGTTAAAATTAAATAAACAAATAAATATATATATATATTTGATGGGTACACCAATAATGGCATGACCTAAAGAATGGTCAACGGGAGCCCAAGAAGGCCGGTCAGCATCTTTGACGGCCCAGTAAGAAGACGGGCCTAGGTACTGGAAAGCCCAAGACGGTCAACGTTGGCGTTAACCGTCTGGGCAGCCAACTTGCTCACGGACGGTCAACGCAATGTTGACCGCCCTTGCGCAGCTTGAGTGGGCCTTTAGAGGCTTTGTTACAGTAATTGGTCTATTCCATTCTGACTCACAGCCCATCAGTTGCTCGCCAACCACTCTCCCTTCATTCTCCACGAAGGCGGCCAACACGCTGACGGTCAACTCAGACGTTGACCGTCTGCGCCCTACACATTGGGCCCAAATGACGCCTTTCTACAATGACGGGTCTACTCCGTTTGGGCCCACCACCCATCAAACGGCCAACCACAGCTTTTCACGCGTCTCCCACGATCTCAATTTATACCAGGAAGGATATTGACAAGATTGGCGCCCTTCAAATAAGGAAGGCGCCAGATCTATCCGATTCCTTGCCCGCCAAGGTAACCCAACGGCCATACACTGAAGAGGTAGGACATTAGTTTGGAAAGCGGTTGGCCTCCTCAGAAGAAAAGGATCACGCCCACCTTAGCAACCGGCATCTGCTCCAGAAAGGCAAGCCAGCCAAGGTAGAGAGGAGGGATCACGCCTTCTAAAGGAGAATGATCATTCTTCCAGCCATAAAAAAACCCTAGAACCCATATTCTAGGTACGTCTGCATCCACTCAAAAAATCCTAAATGCTCTGAGAAACAGGCTCTCGCTCCCGGCGGCCAAACTCTCAAACACAATCAAACTCCAAGGCAACGAACAAGTCTCTACAGCCATTCTCTGCCTTCCCACCACCCAAATTCAAGGAGATCTCATGTCTCTCTTACATCTCGGTCGAACACTCTTTCCCTTGACTCTCCCTCAATTTCAGTTTCTTCCCTCTTGAAAACCATTTTACTGACTTGAGCGTCGGAGTATTTTCGATGGGATTACATCCCGTCGTTAACGCTGACCTCTTGTTTGCTTTAGTAGTGTGCAGGATTCGCACTCAGTGAACGGAGCCGGTTCAATCCATCCAAGAGAATCCGAATCTGTTCGAAGTCCGATCCAGGTACGCATTATTGGCGCCGTCTGTGGGAAACGCTTACGAAAACCCTACCACAAAAAACCTGCACAAACTCTCTCTGTCACCTTCTGATTCTGCAATGGTGAATATAAGAACCCAGGCGAGCGATCCCGCTAGAGAGACTGCTAACCCCGACCAGGACCATGCTGCTGATGTCCTGGTCAACGGGGCCACAGGCGGGGTTCCGCCGCCTTATTTTCAACAATTGGTGGAGCAGATGCAGGCCAACAATCACCTGCTCCAGTTATTTTGCACGCAGAACGAGCAGCGACAATAAATGGCACCACCAGCAGCCATTCCCTCTCCTACCACCAAAAAGGGTGGCCAAAGGAAGAAGAAGCCGGCCAAAAGGCCTGCCAAAGCCGGGAACAATCCCGCTCCGGCGTCCTCCTGCGTTCCTCGCCAAAACAGGCCAATGGAACGCTCCGGGAGTACGTCTCCGACAGAGAGCCCAGAAAGAAGAAATCATCGATACTCTCGGACGGAAGACCACCACACAGTCCAGAAGCGAGCCTCCAGGACCGCCAGGTCCACTGGAGGCAGCAGCCGACCGGCTGTTGAACCCACCGGGGACAAGACGGAGTTGAGAGACTTCCTCAACTCTAAACGATCTGCAAACGCCACTCGCGCCGATCCGCGAATGAACAAAATCTGAAATCACGTGTTTCAGAATGACGAGCACGCCATCGACTTGGACAGGTCACCTTTCACTGCAGAAATCTTGAGCCGTCCTCTGCCGTCCAAGTTTAAAATGCCGTCCCTTGACTTATACGATGGGGGCAGTGATCCGATTGACCACCTGGATCACTTCCACCTGGATCACTGCGGCACCCATCTAAGTCTACAAGGGCTAGAAGACTCAACGATGTGTCGCTACTTCCCGCTCACGCTGAAGGGAGACGCCAGAATCTGGTTTTACCATCTCCCTTCAGGCACTGTTAGCAGTTTTTGTGAAATCACGGATCTCTTCATGGCTCAATACGCTTCGAGCCGATGAGAAGAGAAGCAGTCGTGGCATCTCTCCCACATAAAGCAAAAAACCGGGAAAGAACCCACAGCGTTTCCTGGATCGCTTCGTGGCTGAGGCCAGAAGGATCTCCAGGATCACAGAGGAGATGAAACTGGGCTGTTTCATCTCAGCACTTACTTTCGGTGACTTCTTCAAGCACTTGGCCCACAAAAATCCTTAAACTTTCCGCGATGCGGAATCCATCACCAGGGCCTACGCAGCAGCAGAAGAGGCCAACGAGGCAAAACGTCCTGAGTGGGCAGATCAGCCTCGGCAGTTCCCTGGTGAAGGGAAAAGAAAATACAGTGGCGGAGAATATTTCCGCCAGAAGCAGCGCCGACTGGGCCCCCAGAACGCAAAGATTATGGGCCCACCACTTTCACGCCCTTGACAGACACGCGCTCCAATGTCCTAATGCAGATCCGCGGAGAAAAGTTTTTAAAGTGGCCAAAAACGCTGAAGAAAGACTCTGAAAATCAGTCCAAATACTGCGACTTCCATCGCTCTGCTGGCCACTCAACCGAAGATTGTAAAACGCTGTAGAGGGAAATCGAGGACCTGATTCGCAGAGGACACCTCACCCGATTCGTCAAGGGACTGGGACAGAACTCAGGGGCGACTGATGAAGAGGGGCAGGAGCAGACCCCTCCTCGGAACAGGATTGCGGCAGGAGTGGTTAACATGGTTACCACCCGACCTGCCAGAAACCCGGCAGACAGCAAGGAGCAGCAGACTGGGAGGAAGAAGCCGCGCATAGTAGATAACATTATTAGCTTCAGTGATTGCGACTCGAACCATGTAATCTCCCCCCATGCTGACCCCCTTGTAATCTCGGCACTCGTTTCAGATGGTACTTCAGACTACCAGCTAAAACGAGTCTTTATTGATAATGGTAGCTCTCAAGACTTGCTTTACTTGGAGGCGTTCTTTAAATGAGGCCTAAAACAGAATCAACTAAAACCCTCTAAAGGACCTTTATACGGCCTTGATAATGATCCGGTGCCCGTTCAAGGGACGGTCCAACTGGAAGTCACCCTGGCACCTATCCGAAAATAGCAAGTTGCATGCTAACCTTCCTAGTGGTTGACCTGCCCTCTGTTTACAACGCGATACTAGGCAGGCCGTGCTTAACAGCATTTTGGGCGGTCACATCGATTTCACACCTTAAAATAAAATTCCCAACGCCCTACGGCGTCGGAGAAGTTGTGGGAGACCAGGTCACAGGGCGGACCTGTTATATGGCCTAGATTGCCCCAAGCGACAATGCTCAGACAGTTGGAGAACTCGACCATCGGGACGAGGCAACCCTCCAACAGGCGCAGCCTGGCGAAGCCATGGATCTAATCCCACTGGACCCGGGGGAACCGGGTGTGTTCAGATCGGCGGCTCACTCACCGGGCATCTACGTGATGAATTGTTCGCGTTTCTAGGAAGGAACGCGGACCTTTTTGCTTGGACTCCCGCGGACATGCCCGGGATTTTAGTTGAGGTGATGGTCCACAAGTTGGGCCTTGATCCAAACCGAAAACCGGTCAGGCAGAAGCGAATGAATTACTCGGTCGAAAAGCTAATCTCCATCCGAGAGGAGGTGAAAAAGCTACTAGACGCTGGGTTTATCAGAGAAGTCCAGTACCCGGATTGGCTCTCAAACGTCGTTCTGGTCAAAAAGAGCAACGAAAAATGGCGAATATGCGTCGATTTTACCGACGTCAATAAGGCCTGCCCGAAGGACAGTTTTTCCTTGCCCAGGATCGACCTACTGGTCGATTCCACGGCTGGACATGAACTGCCCAGCTTCATGGACGCCTATTCGGGTTACAACCAGATTCGAATGAATTCGGAAGACGAGGAGCATACCTCATTCATGACGGACCAGGGCATCTATTGCTATAAGGTAATGCCCTTCGGACTGAAAAACGTTGGAGCAACTTACCAGCGGCTGGTCAACAAGATGTTCTAAAAGCAGATTGATCGCAACATGGAGGTCTACGTCAACGACATGCTCGTCAAGAGTAAAGTCACCGGCGACCACATACGTGACCTAAAAGAATCCTTTGAAGTGCTCCGCCAGCACCAAATGAAGTTAAATTCAGCCAAGTGCGTCTTCAGGGTAGCCTATGGGAAGTTCTAGGGTTTCATCGTCTCCCAGGGGGGATCGAGGCAAACCCAGAGAAGATTAAGGCCCTGGCTGACATGGCTCCCCCACGAAACGTAAAAGACGTCCAACGATTGACTGGGCAGCTGGCAACTTTGTCCCGCTTCCTCGCGAAGTCAGGAGACAAGTACCAGCCCTTCTTTAAAGCTCCGAGAGGGTCAAAATCCAACGGATTTCATTGGACGGATGACTGCCAGTCCGCCTTCAGTGAGTTGAAGCAGTATCTGGCCATCCCACCGTTGCTAGCGTCGCCCAAAGACGGGGAGGAGCTGCACCTTTACCTGGCAGTATTGGAAGTGTCCCTCAACTCCGTCCTCGTGCGCCAGGAATCCGATATCCAACAGCCGGTCTACTATGTAAGCAAAACATTGACCGGCCCAAAAACTCGCTATTCGCGCACTGAAAAAATGGCACTAGCGCTTATCTTCGCAGCGCAAAAATTAAGGCTGTACTTTCAAGCGCATCGTATAGTGGTCCTTACTGACCAGCCACTAAAGGGCATACTCCAGAAACCAGACGTTTCTGGGCGGATGGTGAAGTGGGCTGTTGAATTGGGGGAGTTCGACGTCGAATTCAGGCCCAGACCAGCCATAAAGGCGCAGGCTCTGGCTGACTTCATCGTCGAGACCATGACCCCAATTCACGAGGAACAACCTGCAGAAGTCGAAGAACAGCCCGACGAGGTCCTAGAATGGGCACTCCACGTGGACGGATCGTCCACGGATAGTGGCAGTGGAGCAGGGGTGATCCTAACGACCCCTAATGGATTCGAGATCAAGTATTCCCTGAAACTTGATTTCCCAGCGACCAACAACGTCGTTGAGTACGAAACCCTGCTAGCTGGCTTGCGGTTAGCAAATGAGTGCTCTGCCAAGAGGTTGACGGTTTACAGCGACTCCAAATTAGTCATCAACCAGGTCAACGGGGGCTTCGAGGCGAACAACCCTTCCTTGGCCAGGTACCTGGCAAAGGCAAAGGAGGTCATCCAGGGTTTCGACAAACTGACCCTGGCGCACGTTCCTCGAGCTGAGAACTGGAAGGCAGACCGGCTGGCTAGAACCGCTACTGCCGAGAACCCAGAACAGTATTCGAGGGACTTGTGGGACACCCTGAACGCTCCCAGCATAAAGAAACAGGAGGTAATGCAGATTTTCGAGACGAAAAACTAGATAACGCCCTACTTTAGATACTTGGCTGACGGATCACTCCCAGAGGACGCCGAGAAGGCCGAGCGGATTAAAAAAATAGCCGGCTGGTACACGGTAGTCGATGGGCGGCTGTATCGCCGCAGATACTCGACTCCGTACCTCCGCTGTCTATCACCCGAAGAGGCAGACTACGCGCTGAGCGAAGTCCACTTCGGGATTTGTGGATCACACATAGGCGGGAAAAACCTGGCCTTCAAGATCATGCGACAGGGCTACTATTGACCCTTGATAAAAAAGGACGCGCTCGAGTTTGTGAAGAAATGTAAAAGCTGCCAGCTTCATGGAAACCTTCACCACCAGCCGTCTGCGGACCTGAAGTCACTTCAGGCTCCATGGCCCTTCGCGCAATGGGGGTTTGATATACTCGGCCCATTTCCTATTGCCACGGGGCAGAGAGAGTTCATCATCGCAAGCATCGACTACTTCACTAAATGGGTCGAGGCAGCCCCGCTTGTAAAGATCACAGAACACAATACTCTGGAGTTCCTTCGCCAGAGCATTGTCTGCAGGTTTGGCGTCCCAGATGTTGTGGTGACTGACAACGGGACCCAATTTTTGAAAAAACACTTCACCAAGTATTGCATCAGTCTTGGGATCAAGCTGGTCCACACTTCGGTAGCATACCCCCAGGCCAACGGGCAGGTGGAGGTCACAAACCGTACGCTACTCCACGGGTTAAAAACTAAGTTGGAGAACGCCGGGGGCTCCTGGGCTGACGAGCTCCCATCCGTCCTCTGGTCATATCGTACAACCCCTAAGGAACCAATGCGCGAGACACCCTTCAGCCTCTGTTACGGGACTGAAGCAATAATTTCTGTCGAAATCGGGCTCCCAAGTCTCAGGGTGGAGTCTTTCGACTCACAGACCAACTCCCAAAAAATCAGGGAGCACTTAGACTTGCTAGAGAAAGCCCGCGACGCCGCCAGAATACGGACAGTAGCGTACCAACACCGAGTTACCCAGTACTACAATAAAAAGGTAAAAGCCCGGTAATTCGACGTTGGGGACCTGGTCCTACGAGGCATCGAGGCCACAGGCAAGTTGGCCGACCGAAACAAGCTCTCTCCCAATTCGGAGGGGCTTTTCTTGTCTCTGCCATCCTGCGCAACGGAGCATACAAGCTCCGGAACCAGGACGAAAAGTTGGTCCCACGAACGTGGAACGCAACCCACCTAAAGTGTTACTTCCAATAGGAAACCCAGGTACGTACTCGCCCGTCTATGTGCATTCATTCGCATACTTGTGTAATTGTGTAAAATAAGAAGTTTACTTAGTATATAGAATCCTAGGACTTGTATGCATTTTTTGTGTTTGCCTTGTAGGTTTTTACCCGACCTAGACTGCCCATAAGTCGAGAGGGTCTTCACCCTCTCGTTAAACCCTAGTCATCTAGGTGGCCCAAAAGTGGTCTTAAACCCTGGTCATCCAGGTGGCCCAAAGCGGTCTTAAACCCTAGTCATCTAGGTGGCCCATGAGAGGTCTGAAACCCTGGTTATCCAGGTGACCCATGAGCGGTCTGAAACCTTGGTCATCCAAATGGCCCATGAGCGGTCTGAAACATCGGTCATCCGAGCGGCCCAATAGCGGTCGTACTAAACCTTGGTCATCCAAGTGGCCCATAGCTGTCTAAAAACCTTAAGGGGCAAGTATGGCACACGCGACGACCTCCTTTCGGGGAGCAGTAATGACAGTCAACGACGGTCGAAGGGAGAGACACTTCTTCTCCAACATTGGCAGCCCAAGTCATCACTTGCACGGCGCCACTAGACTGGTTATTACAACCGCCTGCCTGGCTTGAGGATCTTACTCCTTAGGCAGCCGGCCGACTACCCCACGCACTAATCTTCTCAACAAAATGGTAGCGTGTCTAAGCAATAACGAGAAACATTCCTTCTCTAACGATAACTGCTTAAGTTTCTGGTTGGACAGCGCCACCAGGTTGGCTAACACAGCCACCTGCCCAGGCTTAAGGACTCAGTCATTTGAGCATCCAAACAACGTTAACCGGCCAACCAGGTTGGCCGCCTGACGCCACAACATAAACAGACACAAAGTAATAAAAAATAATGGACACCGAATTGAAAAGAACTTCCATTTTATTACTCACAAAGTGTGTTACAATTTACATAAGGTCGAAAAAAGTAAAAGAAGCACAAAAGGCTACAGGGGCGGTGGACCACCGTGGCTGTCTCGGGGCTCTCCCTCCGGATCTTTCTTGCGTTGCGCTACGCGGTTCCTTTGATTAATAAATTCCACTGGGAAGTCAGGAACGACCAACCGCGCGATGCAACGTCCAATATTGAACCCCTCCAACAGCCGGGCGTGCAGTGCGCCCCTACCTCATGAGGAGTCATCCGAGAGGCCAACTCACTCTCTGCGGCGACGGCTCGATCTTCGAGGCGTTTGTTACTCGCTTTCAGTCGATCATCCTTTTCCTTCAAGCGAGCAACCTCCGCCTTCAGCTCAGCATTCTCTGCCTTCAGTTCAGTATTCTCTGCATCCACGCCCGCCATAACGGCCTCGAGAGCAGCTGTCTGCTCACGGAACTCCCCTCCTGAGGCGGCCAGCCTGGCGTCCAGCCAGGCTATTTCTGCCTCCTTATCAGCCAGTGTCTCGTCACGCTGCGTCATTGCCTTAAAAACGACGGAGGCAACCTTCAACGGCAGCACAAACAACGAGCAGAAGACAAGTTAGAAATCTTGAAGGGACAAAGTACGAGCAATCAATCGTCAAGAATCATACCTCCAAAAATCTCCTCGTGGGTCCCTTCGGCCTAGCCTCCAGACCAGGCTCAGGTGGCGGAGGACCAGGAGCATCCCCTCGCGCCGAACACACCACTACCTCATCCAAAATGCTCTCCAAGAGCTCATCATCATCAACAGCAGCGGCGGGTTCCTCAGGGGCTCCTCTCCTGCAGCTACTGGAGTAGTCGCAGTGGGTTTTTTCCTCCTGACTGCCTTTGGAGCAGCTGCTGGTAGATCAGCCCTCGTCGACGGCTCCATAATATAAATTCGTGAACCCTCAGGCACGTCGCGAGTTGACTCCGCGGCAAACTCCATCCATGCTGCGCCTGGAACCACCGCAGGCTGGGCCAGGATAACTCCTCCGGTCTCCGCTGGCCTGTCCTCGACGGATTTTTCCACTCCAGAAGTGCTGTCGGGTCGGCCGCAGATCCCGACAGCCACAAGATCAATCTGCGATAAGGATGATGAGGGCGTAACAGTTGCCCTCTCAGCAGCTTCCTCAGAGGACCTTGGGTGGATGATCAACTTCTTTAAGACCTCAGGCCTCATCATTTTGATCGGAGGGTGCGGTTTCTGGGCCAACGATGGTGGTCCCCATTTAGCCTTCTTGGTCTCCTCCTGAGAAACCAAGAAATCCCTTTTGAACTCATTGGGATTTAGCCGAATAGCCTTGGTCAGCCAGGCGTAGGCGAAGCTCTCCGTCTCAGACGACGTGCCAAGGTGCACATCTGGAACCTTACCCCAGTTCCTCGCAATGGGCCACTTCTCTCCCACCTTAACAAAGAAGAACTGGTTTTTTTAGTTTTTCAGGGAGTCATGAATGGCCTTGTTTATTTTTATTCCCGCACGGGGGCTGAGTGAGATCCATTCCGCCCCCTAGGTCACCTTAAATATAAATTTAAGGCCGAACATCCTAAATCTCTAGTCAAGCTTCCAGGCAAAAATGCATAAAGTATAAATGTATCTCACTGCATTGGCATGGAGCTGGACGATAGGTACTTGTAGAGCCGACATGATCGACCCAAACTCCTCCAGCAGTGGCAGGCGGAGGCCGCTCCTCAGATGAGCCTCATAAACAGTAATGTAGCCCTCCGGTGGAGAAAAGGCTTTGTCGTCTTCGCCCGGAACTCTCCAGGCCGTCCCTTTAGGGATGTTGAACTCGACGCACAAAGCCTTGATATCATTCTCTCTCAAAACAGACGAGAAATCGGCTACGGAAGCCATGATCGGGAAAGTTTTAGGATTTCTTCGAAGGACTTCGTTGAGAAACAGGAATGAAGAATACGACGGTTTGAAGGCATAACCGATTTCAAAATACGGAAAAGAAACTTAAGCGCCAAGCATGCAAAGGACGCTGTCAGTCCTACCACGTGTCACCTCCCCACTTGACCCAGCAAAAGGACGGATCTCTGACGCATTAATGATCAGGATCTCCGCCCACCCAAAGGGAGATACGTGTCGTACTATATCAGGCAAACCGGCTAATGGCCACGCAAGACGCTCCCAGAATTAGCAAAGACGGTCAATAATTCTGGTACTCCGAAATTGACCAGGATGGTCAACAATTCTGGTACTCCGGAATTGACCAGGACGGTCAATAATTCTGGTACTCCGGGATTGACAAGGACGGTCAACAATTCTGGTACTCCGGAATTGATCAGGATGGTCAACAATTCTGGCACTCCGAAATTGGCCAAAAACGGTCAACAATTCTGGTACTCCGGAGTTGTCCAAAAATGGTCAACAATTCTGGTACTTCAAAATTGACAAAAAACGGTCAACAATTCTAGTACTCCGGATTGGCAAAAAACAGTCAACAATTCTGGTACTCCAGAATTAGCCAAAACGGTCGATAAGTCCTGTCAAACTCTCCTTCACACTTCTTATGAATTTCCACGAGATCCAGAAAGTAAGAAAGGGCATCCCATCATAAACATACTGGAGGCCAGAAATCTGACCACCAGCATGGGGGGCTAATGATGGGTACACCAATAATGGGCTGGCCCAAAGAATGGTCAACGGGAGCCCAAGAAGGCCAGTCAGCATCTTTGACGGCCCAATAAGAAGATGGGCCTAGGTACTGAAAAGTCCAAGACGGTCAACGTTGGCATTGACCGTCTGGGAGGCCAACTTGCTCACGGACGGTCAACGCAATGTTGACCACCCTTAAGCAGCTTGATTGGGCCTTTAGAGGCTTTGCTACAGTAATGAGCCTATTCCATTTTGGCCCACAACCCATCAGTTGCTCGACAGCCACTCTCCCTTCGTTCTCCACGAAGCCGGCCAATACGCTGACGGTCAACTCAGACGTTAACCGTCTGCGCCCTACACATTGGGCCCAAATGACGCCTTTCTACAGTGACGGGCCTGCTCCGTTTGGGCCCACCACTCATCAGACGGCCAACCACAGCTTCCCACGCGTCCCCCACGATCTCAATTTACACCAGGAAGGATATTGACAAGATTGGCGCCCTTCAAATAAGGAATGCGCTAGATCTTTCCGATTCATTGCCCGCCAAGATAACCCAACAGCCATACACTGAAGAGGCAGGACATTAGTTTGGAAAGCGGTTGGCCTCCTCAGAAGGAAAGGATCACGCCCACCTTAGTAACCGGTATCTGCTCCAGAAAGGCAAGCCAACCAAGGTAGAGAAGAGGGATCACGCCTTCTAAAGGAGGATGATCACTCTTCCAGCCATAAAAAAATCCTAGAACCCATATTCTAAGTACATCTGCATCCACTCAAAAAATCCTAAGTGTTCTGAGAAACAGGCTCTCGCTCCCGGCGGCCAAACTCTCAAACACAATCAAACTCCAAGGCAATGAACGAGTCTCTACAGCCGTTCTCTACCTTCCCACCACCCAAATTCAAGGAGATCTCACGTCTCTCTTACATCTCGGTCGAACACTCTTTCCCTTGACTCTCCCTCAATTTCAATTTCTTCCCTCTTGAAGACTGTTTTACTGACTTGAGCGTCGAAATATTTTTGATAGGATTACAACTCGCCGTTAATGCTGACCTCTTGTTTGCTTTAGTGGTGTGTAGGATTCGCACTCAGTGAACGGAGCCGGTTCAATCCATCAAAGAGAATCCGACTCTATTCGAAGTCGGATCCAGGTACGCATCAATATTAGCCCTTCCTTATTTATAAATATTTTATAGTTTATTTCCATATATATTGATGGGTACACCAATAATGGGCTGGCCCAAATAATGATCAACGGGAGCCCAAGAAGGCCAGTCAGCATCTCTGACGGCCCAGTAAGAAGACGGGCCTAGGGACTGAAAAGCCCAAGAGGTCAACGTTAGCGTTGACCGTCTTGACGGCCAACTTACTCACAGACGGTCAACTCAAGGTTGACCAACTTAATTGGGCATTTAGAAGCTTTGCTACAGTGATTGGCCTATTCCATTTTGGACCACAGCCCGTCAGTTGATCGTCGGCTATTCTCCCTTCGTTCTCCACGAAGGCGGCCAACACGCTGACCGCCAACTCAGACGTTGACCGTCCACGCCCTATACATTGGGCCCAAATAACACCTTTCTACAGTAATATGCCTGCTCCGTTTGGGCCCACCACTCATCAGACGGCCAACTACTATCCTCCAAGGATATTCCACGATCCCAATTTATACCAGAAATGACATTGACAAGATCGGCGCCCTTCAAATAAGGAAGGCGCCAGACCTTCCCGATTCCTTGCCCGCCAATGTAACCCAACGGCCATGTACTGAAAAGGAAGGACGTAAGTTTGGAAAGCTGTTGGCCTCCTCAGAAGGAAAGGATCACGCCCACCTTAGCAACTGGCATCTGCTCCAGAAGGCAAGCCAGCCAAGGTAAAGATAGGAGGGATCACGCCTTCCAAAGAAGGATGATCACTCTCCCAGACATATAATAAATCCTAGATTCTATATTCTAGGCACGTCGGCATTCACTCAAAAAACCCTAAGTGCTCTGAGAAACAGGCTCTCGCTCCCGGCGACCAAACTCTCAAACACAATCAAACTCCAAGGTAACGAACGAGTCTCTACAGCCGTTCTCTGCCGTCCCACCACCCAAATTCAAGGAGACCTCACGTCTCTCTTATATCTGGGTCGAATACTCTTTCCCTAGACTCTCCCTCAATTTCAGTTTCTTCTCTCTTGAAGAATGTTTTACAGACTTGAGCGTCGGAGTGTTTTCGGTGGGATTACATCCCGCCGTTAACGCTGACCTTTTGTTTGCTTTAGTGGTGTGCAGGATTCGTACTCAGTGAACGGAGCCGGTTCAATCCATCCAAGTGTCACCTTCTGCTTCAACAATGGTGAACACGAGAGCACAGGCTAGCGATCCCGCTAGAGATGCTGCTAACCCCGACCAGAACCATGCTGCTAATGTCCTGGTCAATGGGACCAAAGGCGAAGTTCCACCGCCTTACATTCAACAACTGGTGGAGCAGATGCAGTTTAACAATCGCCTGCTCCAACTGCTTTGTACGCAGAAAGAACAACAACAACAAGTGGCTCCACCAGCAGTCATTCCTGCTCCTGCCACCAAAAAAGGTGGCCAGAGGAAGAAGAAGCCGGTAAAGAGGACTAAAAAAGTTGGAAACAATCTGGCTCCAGCGTCCTCCCACGTTCCTGGCCAGAACAGGCCAATGGAACGCTCCGAGAGTACGTCTCCGACAGAGAACCCAGAAAGGAGAAATCCTCGATACTCTCGGGCAGAAGACCGCCGCACAGTCCCGGAGCGAGCCTCCAGGACTGTCAAATCCACAGTAGGCAGTAGCCGACTGGCTGCTGAACCCGCCGGGAACAAGACGGAGTTGAGGAATTTCCTCAACTCTAAGCGATCAGCAAACGCCACTCGCACCGATCCACGAGTTGACCAAATCTGGAACCACGTGTTCCAGAATGACGAGCGCGCCATCGATTTGGTGTTAGATATTGTAGTATATACATGTAGACGTGAAATATATCCGATTAATTTATAGAAACAGGCTTTATTTATGCAGAACATGGTGAAACATGCTTTTAGAGCATAAATACAGTTGCAGATATATTAAAACACTGTGAAAATAGGAATTAGTGTCCCAAGTACACATGCCTGAAATCGATCTACCGTTGTTTTTACTCGGATAGGATCAGAACAAGTGATTTCTCCCCTCTCCTTCCTCTTCGTGCTTACTGTTGTACCTCAGTTTTCACTCTCTCCGAAAGGAGCAGATTAACTTGAAGAGCTTCTGAATACAAATTCCTTCCAAATTGGGCATCCCAAAACTTTCAAATTGAATGATTGAATTTACACAAATACATATCACTTAATCGGTATTTAAACATGGAAACATTACACAAAATATTGTCTGAAATTCTCAAGTGAACAATATCTGTGAACAGTACACGTAAATAGTGCACATATACACTATCAATTAATTTTGAAAATTTCGGACATACAACAGGTAATTTATCGAACCCCAAGCATGGGTAACTATATTCCCAAGTTAATTTATACATTTAATTCCAAATATAAGCTTAAACGGTGCCCGGGCGTGGGTCAAGGGCTTCACGAACGAATTTCCACCAAATTCCACAATTTTGGATACTCAATCGGTAAATCAACTTACCCAAGTCTTTTATAATCATAATCTAGTCCCAAATAAATCAAAAGCCCTAAAACCACCCGAGCATAGGGTCAGGGTTTCACGAACGCAATTTCACATAATTCCACCAAATCGGGTACCCAACCGATGAATTAACTTATGGGGGATATTGGTAATTATATTCTAGTCCTATTTCATGCAAAAGCCCTAAAAATCAAAGGCTGGAATCCACCCGATCGCGCATGAACAGTACAAACGCATGGGTGAGGGTTTCGGATGCGCATAACGGTGCAAAAACAATGAATCGGACGACGAATTTCACATATATACATAATTAGACTGTAGGCATCACAATGATATATATAGGGT
The DNA here is from genome assembly GCA_025585075.1 of Nepenthes mirabilis. NCBI lineage: Eukaryota > Viridiplantae > Streptophyta > Magnoliopsida > Caryophyllales > Nepenthaceae > Nepenthes > Nepenthes mirabilis. The sequence continues at coordinate 48,640 of JAODPA010099262.1, forward strand.
CCGGTATCGTGACAAAATACCCGAAGGGGATCAGAAAAAAATCAACAGAAACAGAAGAAAAATGGTATAGAAGTACTTGCCTCAACATGCTCTACGATTTCTCTAACTAGCACGAAGCCGGATTCGGACTCCACGGCCTCGATCTCCTCCTTTCTCTCTGTTGTTCATTGCCCTCTCTCTCTAAAAGGGTTTGGTTGCGTGGGAAAATGAAAATCACAAAACAGCATGGGGCTTTAAAATGGCCTGGCACTCGAGGGCAGCGAGTGCGCGGCAAGCACTACCAATCTGGATTTTGTGCTCTCCATGGGCCCAAGCCCACGGAAGGCGTGGGTCAGGCCAGCAGCAAACCTACTTCGCGTTTTTGCCATTCAGAACCCATTTTGACCATTCTAACCCAATCTTTCACATCCTTGGACCTTATTCTTTATTACATAACCTTAATAAGTCATGATTATCACAATTTAAAACCCAAAATCTTATTTACGAATTAACATTCCACAGCTTACAATTTCGGTTCCCGGTTGACCATTTTCGGTTCTTTGAGCTTTTCAATCCTATTCTTCCTGTACCTTTTGACCAAAATTCACCTATTTTAACTTAATTACCTCCCAATTATCATATTTCAGAACTCGGGTTGTCACAATTAGGGTTTTATTTCGGAGAGGAAACCTGAGAAACGGTCACCACATCCAAGGAACACAGTAGGTGCGCAAATTACGCAATCCTGACATGGGGAGATAGTGACAATAAATAACAAAACTGGGCTTATTGAGTCTAGTAATTTGAATGAGTACAATCTAAATCCCTTAATGAGCATCTGTTGGAGGGAAGGTCTTGTGCCAACAGCTGCGATAATTCTAGTTCCAATAGCATATATTTAAGTTGCTGATGATAAAAAGCCCATAGTTGGTCCATGGGATGGGGCGACCGGTCCACCTCTTGCAAGCACCGATTGTCTCGTCTCTTTTTCCGGTGATGTCCTTCTAGCATTAATTGTCCAGGTTGTGCCTCTGGCACTATTTCTTTTAAGAAACTAGAGTGCTCAAAGTAGTCCTAAGCTCTGGATACATTAGCATGGGATAACATCATAAGATTTCAGTCCTATTGTATAGGCCTTTGGCTTCGGAGTAATGATTAACGGGGATAGTCTAGAGCATTCATTTTTCATAGTCAGAGGTTAAATTCTTGGATTTATGAAATATGAACAACTGTGAAAGCATTTGGCAATGATGTTTTCATTAATCAAGAATGAAAGTTGGGGGCCCAAGGACAATCAGATACTATCCTAGTCTCAACCGTAAACGATGCCGACCAAGGATTGGCAGATGTTACTTTTAGGACGTCATCGACACCTTATGAGAAATCAAAGTTTTTAGGTTCTATGGGGAGTATGGTTGCAAGGCTGAAACTTAAAGGAAATGACGAAAGGGCACCACCAAGAGTGGAGCTTGCGGCTTAATTTGACTCAACATGGAAAAACTTACTAGGTCTAGACATAGTNAAGGCTGGAACTTAATGGAATTGATGGAAGGGCACCACCAGGAGTGGAGCCTGCGGCTTAATTTGAATCTACATGGGAAAACTTACTAGGTCCAAACATAATAAGGATTGAATGACTGAGCCTCCTAACTAGCTATGTGGAGCAATCCCCTTATAGCTAACTTCTTAGAGGGACTATGGCATTCCAGGCCACAGAAGTTTGAGGCAATAATAGGTCTATGATGACCTTAGATGTTCTGGGCCACACGAGCAACACTAATGTATTCAACAAGCCTATAGCTTTGGCCGACAAGCCCAATAATGTGAGATCCCGATTCCAAAACATGATAATTATGGATTAATTATATGACTAGAAATCATGTTTAGGTTTAAGAATGTGATAAACTTTGGTATTGAAGCAAAATAGGGTAAAATGGGCCAAGGGAGCATAGGGCGCTCGACCACCACTCGAGCGCAAAAATGTAAAAGTTGTGCTCAACAGTGCGGTCGAGGCAAGGTGGGAGCGACCCCCGTCTATGAGCTGTGCACTCGAGCACCACTCGACCGGCGCTCGAGTGGTGGTCACATCGACCAGCACGGGAGATTTTCCTTCCGTGTTTAAATGGAAAGTTTGGTTGATTTGGGGCTTCATTCTCAAAACCCTCAACCAGAACACGGAATAAGAGAATAGAGGGAAGAGAGGGAAGACATAAGAAAGGGAAAAATCTACAATCTAGCTCTGATTAGAGTAAGGGTAACTGTAGATCGAGCTCAGGCAAGTGTACCTCAGATGTTATTTTCTATTTTTATAGCTTTTCTATATCTCAAAAATGGTATTTATGTTTTAAATTCATAGTTTTGCATGTTTACTATAAATAACGCCCGTTTTTCCTGATTAGTCAGAAAAATTTTGTATTTACTAGTACATGCCTCTAAATGTACCTCTGATTTCATGAAAATACATGGGTTTGGTGTTCGTTGATCATCCAAAAATTTTTCCAAATGCCTAGGTACGAAAATTGAAGATTTGATACTTTATTTTCCATAATTTATGTTATGTAAAACTTAATCTATAACGTGATAATGTCCAGCATGTGATTTATGTCTAAAAAATTTACATTAATTTATATTCTTAAATTTTTGAGGATTTCTGAAGTGCAACTGAAGGATTATAAACTGTTACTGTATATTCTGAAACAAATCTGAAGGGTTTCAAGCTATTTCTGTATATTTTGAAGTGAAACTAAAGGACTATAAACTATTACCATATATTCTGAAGCTAACTAAAGAGTTATTGTGAAACTCTAACTAATTTCTAAAACTGAAAAAGGTTTTTAGTTAAGAAATAAGAAGGAAATATGTCTCTGATACTATTAACTATGACCCGGGACTGATATACAATCAAGTTAGGTTCTCCGGCATGCCTTAGAACGTCTTGGTGGTAATCGAGGATAACTCTATCGATGGAGTTATCTGTTGTTCGCCCTTCCATAGGGCATCAACGTAGAGGTCAGTCACTATTATTGGTTGGCACCCCTATCTTGAATCCCCTAAGAGGGGCATAGATCCTGCGTGGAGGGATCTCTTATTCCTGTTTCTGGCCTTGGGTTGTGTAAAGTGAATACAATCTATTCTCGATTATTCATCCCCTCTGCTAGTAGGATCGACTGGTTGGGTCCTTTAGTGATAGAAAAGGAGTTTTCTATAATTTATTGATTTGAGATCGATTTTTTTCTTTCTGAAGTATGTTTTACCGATTTATTATTAACGAAGCATGATTACACTGATTTTTTATTTCTGAAACTTAATTATTATCGAATTATGCTTTCTCTATTTTCCATGCACAGTTCTGCCCCTGAATATTTCCATGCTATAGTATATCAGCATAACTGTTATGCATAACAGGATTTATTGCATGTATGCATATACCTTGCTGGGCTTCGGCTCACTGTTTTACTATTTTTCCACCTCCAGATGAGATGGTAGAGCTTGTACCAGATGAGAAAGAATAGCCAAAGCTTAGTTTGAAGACATTCTGGAGACCTGAAGTATTTTGGAGAATCTTGGAAGGATACAATTTTATTTTAAATACTTGGTTTTGTATATGGATTTATGTATATGGATTCTTGTATATAGAATGTATATGATGCATGTGATGAAACAGGAAATTATGTTTCCGCAGGTTTATAGTTCTATTTTTTCTTTATATTTTCCAGATTCTATACAGGTCCTAGA
>JAODPA010099273.1:0-12130 GCA_025585075.1 Nepenthes mirabilis
ACAATAAATTAGTTTAAAAAATAATTTTTATTTTAGGATGAAAATTATCCCTCTCGAAGTTTAAGCCAAAAATGTAGAAAATTATTTTTTTTATACAGGCTAATCATTAAAAAACGAAAAATATTTATTGTTTGGGACAAATAAACGAATATTTTGTTTATTTTATTTTATTTTTAATTAGGGTGACTGAAATTTATACATTCCATTTACTTTTGGGTGTAATAAAATTACGCTTAAACGTGGGCTGGAGAGTCAACTTTATACGGATTGCGGATGGGATTGACCAGCAAGGCTGCGGAGTCCCGCGTTCCCGAAACAGGGTAGTCGGACTCCTCACCTCTCTCCAATATAGTTTACCTGCAGCTCCACTACCAGTATCCTTCCAGTTTCCTCTCTCGCTCTCTCTCTCCTCTCTCTCGCGCTCGCTGGCTCGCCCCCTGTTGTGCTGCTCTGTTCTGTTCTTCTCTCTCTTCTGCTCTCACGCTATCTGTCCCAGTCATTTTAAAATCTCGACTTTCAACTCTAAATTTCCCATTATTCCTGGCCTTATCCACACCTATTTCGTCCACATTAGTATTTATAAATCCTCTCAAGTGAAGGGAAATGGATGGAGGAGCGCCGTACAATCCGCGGACGGTCGAAGAGGTGTTTAGGGATTTCAAGGGTCGTAGGGCTGGCATGGTTAAAGCTCTCACCACAGGTTTTCTCTTCTGCTAATTGAGAATTTCTTTTCCCTCCTCCTTTTTTNAAATGTATTCTAATTTAATTTAGTGGATAATGTATTTGAGTACGTGGATAACACTATAAAAAGCGTGGGATTTATTTTTTTATTTTTTAATCTTACCTATTTATTCGTATATTTATTTCTTTGTTATTTCGTATTGTGCGTCTTTGGGGCTGTCTGTATTATTACTGTTTCTCACTTCACCGTGGAGAATTCGAGACCCCTTGAAGTTTTTTTTTGTTCCATCTTTACTTCATGATTCTATGTTTTTAGCTATGTGGTTCCTTAAAGTGGAATTTTGTTGATTTTTGGTTGGTTAACTTACCTTTTTTCCCCTTGAATTTCCTGTAATTTAATTTATTTCTGGTGTTCTTCTTTGGTTTGGAGAACATATATAAATTTGATTTTGGATTATAAGCAGTGAGAACCTAATTTACCTTTCAATAATTGATTCTTCCGTTTTCCACATTCGGTTGATAAATGATATAAATTGTTTCCCTAAGCGCCCTGATTTAGTTTTCTGGGGATTGTATATTTTATTGCCGTGAAGGGAATGTGTTCAATTTTTTGCATTGATTTCCCATTCCGTTCTTTTTGCATGCTTTAATTGATTCTGATAGGTAAGATTGAAAAATGAAGTTGGTGGAACTAACCAATTCAGAGGGTAATCATCATATGGTACCCTCGATTGAGGTCAGGTTATCAGCCTGTGTATGTTTGTGTAGCCTATAGGGTACCCGCGATTCCTAACACCATTATCTTAATTGTGGGTTCAAATTCTTTGCATTATGAGTACTTATGCAAAAAGACTACTTTGTAGGTGCTCATGCGTTTAGGTTATTGCAACACAAATTCTTCAATTTTGCTAGTTGTTATGCATAGTTATACTTTATATTGCCGCTCTCAATACAAATCTGATGCTGGTTGTTGCTTTGATACTGCAAACATCGGCATCAAGTCGTTTGAGTCCCCGAACGATGGTAAGACCAAGCTTCTCTATTAATAAAAGAGATATTGAGGCTCTTGAGAATCTTTCTGACCATCAGACTCACTCCCTCACCTTTCACCTATGTATTGTTGTCTTCCATTTCATTGCTTTGTTAAACATTTTTTCAAAGATTTAGATAATACCTCGTGTGTGGTACTTTGATTGTGCGTAGGCATAATTATCTTATCATTAGTCGATGTTTACATGAATGGACGGCTATTCACATGACTTGCTTGCATAGTTGTCTCTTTTCTCACTAATTCTTTTTGTTCTGTGATTAGTTTTTCATAAGAAATTGAGGAGATAATTGTAGATCTTGCATCTCATTCACTTAATGGTCGATGGTCATCTTGCTAATTTTTCCTCGTTTCCTATTCAAATTTGTCAACGATGACTACATGTTGTGCTTTACAGAGAAAGAAAATCTATGCTTGTATGGGTTGCCTAGTGAGCAATGGGAGGTCAATTTACCTGCTGAGGAAGTTCCACCTGAACTCCCAGAGCCTGCACTAGGCATTAATTTTGCAAGAGACGGGATGCAGGAAAAGGACTGGTTAGCTTTAGTTGCCGTTCACAGTGATGCATGGTTGCTCTCTGTTGCCTTCTATTTTGGTGCTAGATTTGGATTTGATAAAGCTGACAGGTATTTTACAAGCAATTGGTTTAATCAAATATGAAATCAGCCTGTGGTTTTACTCTGAAAATTTGTTATTTAGCCTCTCTATTTCTTAATCTACTGTGAGTTGTTTGCCATCTTCATCTTTTGTAAGGGTTGGATGCATTGTTTTTCGTGGGAAAGGAAAAACAAAATGGAAGCACTATGGAAATAGGAATGGTGTACAAAGGAAATTATCTTCTACAAAAATAATCAGTGAATTACAACTCTATTGTACTGCAAATGGATCAGTTTTCCCAAAAAAATTGAAATGATTTGATTTATGATGCTGAATTCAGGCAGAATGAGAATGTACGCCTCTATTCGAACTTTGGTAGAGGCCTTCTCAAAACATACGGAAAATGATTAGGTTTTGATACGGGAAAGTTTGCTGGAGTAATTTTGATTAATCCTTGTTATTTCCAGATGAGCTACAACCGAAGCTTACAAATGCATAGTTCTATTGTATAGCTGCTGTCTTGAATTTTGTGCAAGCTGGAAAAACTGTACCGCTGATTAGTTTAGTGCTTCTTTAGCCTTGCAGTTAACCATCATAGTAAGAGTTCAGCTTTGAGTATAATTTTTATGAGGTGTTTACAAGCTGGTAAAACACCTACCGGTGTTGAAGGGACAAGGATGGCCTCTCCAATGCTAATGTTTGATGGGTATTTAACAGTAATAATATGTTATTAGGCAATGATGGGTTTTTTTTTTTTTTTTTGTGCTGTGGTGAGTGCTTGGTGATATGGTGCAAGAGTGATGAAGGGTGATGTGGCATTGTGTGGAATAAGCTGCAGCTATGGTGATTCATCCTCTTGTTACATCTCTTTCGTGAAGTAATATGGGTGGCACTTATTTTGCTTGTTTCGGAAGCTAGGAAGCTATAATGAGAGGTACAAATAGTAATTTTCTATTATGGATGACATGAATGCAGTATCATAGTTGTTTCAGTTTAGTTGCAGTTGCAAGTGTGCCGGATTTGTAGGAAAGCTTATTATTATTTGGAAGGCTATAAGAACTCCTTTATACTTTTAATGGTGTTGATTTTATCTTGATAATTTGGACTAATAGGATTATAAAATGGGTTAAACATATTTATATGTGTTATCATAATTTTAATCGCCTAAGTTGTCATGATAAAATCCTCACCATCGGGGATACGAGGAAGCATAAAAATTGGAACGAGGATATATATTGTTGCACTGTTGAAATCATTTTGGAAAGTGGTTGTCTATATATATACATATCTTTTTGGTTTTAATTATTCAGATCGTTAGGATGGACTGTGAAGTTAAATATGAGCAATCTGGGAAAACACCGGATGCTGAAAAGTGGTGATGATTTGTCGTGGTTGTCTATTTTCATTTGGCTATTTTTATTTGTGATGCAGGAGACGACTCTTCACTATGATAAACGAACTCCCCACAATATTTGAAGTCGTGACCGGCACTGCAAAGAAACAAGTAAAGGAGAAATCTTCCGTCTCCAATCTTGGCAGTAACAAGTCAAAGTCTAACTCTAAAGGGGTAAACACAAACTTCTGCATAATGGAAATTATAATATCTCATTTAATATAGAGCGGTTGTAGTGTGACCTGATAGTTACGAGTTCAAGTTTCGAAATCGGCCTTTTAGGTAATATAATGTAAGATTATATATATATTGGACCCATATAGTTTGACCCTTCCTGGGAGCCTTCGCACAGGTAGGAAGTTTGCGCACCGACCTATCCTTTTTATTCCGACTTCTGTGTAAATTCTGTTGATTTTGGCTTCTCACCTAGCTGCTAGTTATTCAGCACGTTTTTAATAATTAGAGAGTGCATATTGTTTACGTATAATCTGGTCTTTGTTTCTCCACGGGATTGGGGAAAAAAGCAGCGTTCTGAATCTCAGGGCAAACATTCAAAGACTCCACAGCCGAGAGATGACGCCGATGTCGTAGGTGAGGATGAGGAAGAAGAGCATGGGGAGACCTTATGTGGGGCGTGTGGGGAGAATTATGCATCGGATGAGTTCTGGATTTGCTGCGATATATGCGAGACATGGTTTCACGGAAAATGCGTGAAGATAACTCCAGCCCGAGCCGAGCATATCAAGCAGTACAAGTGCCCGTCCTGCAGCAACAAGAGGGCTCGACCCTGATGCACAAAAGTCTACCTCCGCTTCCTCCTCTCATCTCGAAGCTCTCTTGCAGCGGGCTTCACTAATCGAATCTCATCGCAAAATCTTCGAATGTTCCCCTTCCCTCTTTCTAGCTCAACTTGTGAATGTCTCTCACCGTTCCCATTAGGTGATAGGATCTCCCTTTTGTGACATAAAACTATCTATTTTGTAGATCGTGTTTGATATTTTTCTCTTCTCATGTGTTTGCAGAACCCTCTCTTTGCCTATTATTTATTGAAGTAGTAGGTCTGATTTAGATTGAATACTTTGAGGAGAAGCATGAGCGTAATAGTTTGACTTAGCCTGAAGATTACTCTAACCATTTTGAGTAAGTTTTTGGTATCTTTAATTATATAAATAGTGTGTTTAAAACAATAAAAAATATATATATTTGGGGATTTCCTTTAGCCAATCTTTGGGACACTCTTGGGTAAAGTAGGGTCATCCATCCCTCAGTGTTCAATACTAGCGAAAAGATGTCTCCTAATGTTACTCTTAAATAGATATGGGACAAAATAACGTGTCCCAACTACCACTGTGTAAAAATAAATAGATGGAATCTTATCTATGTTGTGTAATTTATGTAGTATGTTTTCAATTGATTAAGAGTTGGCATTTGAGCACATATTATTAAATAAATTTAGATGTCAAGTAGATAAAATTGAGAGTGAGTTGTATAACAGTGAGGTTGTATGATTGTGACACCAATGTCATGATTTTAACCATATACAAAAAATTTCTATGTAATGTAGAAATAATACTCTTAATCCAAACCTCGAACACTAAATTCGCTAAATTATTTTTGGCTGTTGAGCTTTGTGAATGCAAATAATCAAGATCTTCTCATCATGTAGTGTTATGTCCACTGTATGGTACACATTCCTTAGGTTACTAAATGAATCCATAACCCCAAGCTAGAAATGATTTCTAGTTAATTAGACTTTCTCGGTGACTATATATTAAGGACATGATGGGGGGTTGCTTACCCACATTTTGTAACCCTAGTGGATGACATGAAAATTTATCCAAATGGATGGGATATAATATTATTTGAGTCTGTTTTAATGATACTTATTGGATATCTCAGTATATTTTTTCCTAATTGATATATATACACTGTTCGTCCCATATAAGAATAAATAAATAGATAAATGCCACGTTATTTGAATGTATTTTTAGAATGACTAAAGGCTATCCCAAAATATTTATACTTACAAGGAATCAAAAGGCATTTGGCACTATATAGATTATCCCATATCATGAATTTAAATAATTAATCGGCTTAAATGTATTCAAAAAATTATATCTTGACCATTTACAATCTTATTGGTCGGCAATGGACCTGTAAATAACGTAATACTTATTTATTATTATATGGACCTGTCAGTATAAATGGATGGATGGACACCGTGTGATCCAATGATATAATCAGTTTTATCTTACATTAACATAATAGAGAATGTATTTTAGATTTTGAGTTAATAATCTGTAATATTTGGGTAATGAATGAATAGTTTAAGTGAGGACATCATTTTAGGCTATTTACTCATGGTACAAGAGTAGGTGGGCCAAACTAATAAAGTGTATGTAATAGATGATGTAGAAATAGTGTTTGTAGGTCCACCTGGCCAGAAAAATCATTGAAATGAAACAACTCTATCCAAGTTGATCCAAGCAATAGGTTACCCCAACCGCTTCATTAAAAATATGTACCTAATAAAATATACAACTAGAATCACATGATCTGTTTCAAATAGAAGGGTAACCTTTAGACTAATGAAAAGGTTTCTTCCTCATGACTTTAAGGTCCTGAGTTTAATTTACAATAATATTTGTTTTCATGGATCACAACTCCTATGAAAGACAAGTTACTGGAGGGAAAGAATATCAGGAGCCAAAAGCATTACTTGATGAGAACTATTCTTAGGATCTAAACAAAGATTAGAAGAGAATCATGTCAAAGCCTCTAGATTCTTAGCCCAAAGTTGCCTGAGAAATTCATAGGTGATGATCATGGTCGTTGCACGGGGACATCAGTGAGACTCCAACCCTCAATAATAAGCTATCCATCTGCCTTTCCAAATCAAATCAACGCTCAATCAACACCGACTGTTCTTCTCCATATCAAAAACTTGAAGCCTTGTCTTCAGAGTATCAAGAGGCATAGTAATCAAAGCTGAAACACCACCAGCCATGGCTTCATTTTGCCCTTTAACTGCCATTACTGCCTTGGAACCATGTCTATAAGCGACGGCGCCATTTTTTACTTCCCTTTATCACCTTTATACCTTGAGTAACACATTGAGTGCACCTCACACAAGACGCCGAGCGACAGAGTAAGATGCACACCAAATCACATCCCAAATCCTCCATACAATTTTGTCTGTTTTTCCTGATCTCTGTGAATGCATCAGCCCCATTATGCATTTTGGATTTTGTATATGCAGTTTCCTTATACCATAAGCCTTTGGCTCACTATGGCGATGGGGTCCACACAAGTTGAGCTGCAATGGCAGCTCTCAATCTGGCAGCTGCGTTCACAATTGTTGCAGCAGCGGTCTCAGGGAACCAGAAACTAACTGTGGCTGTCACAACATCGCTGTTTGTTGCCTCAAGGGCTGTCATATACAATGCCCTAGCTGGAATTGTACCCATCAAGGAAGTCCCAAAAACCCTCTATGAATTCCCTTAAACCCTGAATACGTGTTCCACATTGAAAAGTTGGAGGTAAAACCTTCAACTTATAAGTTTGGGGGGCTCTCTCCTCGTAGAACGTTCTTTTGGGGTAGGCTCTCCCCTTAGAATTGTGCATGCATCAGTGGTGCTTTCATTGAGATCGATCCCGACCCGGAGAGAATTACATACGGAGAGTTCTAACAGAAAAGAGTTACCGGAGAGGGCTATCTACGGAGGGGCAGACTTGCTGCCAGTGCGTCAGGGCAGAGTGAAACGTCGCATAGCGAAAGTCACTGAATGAAAGCCGTCGAGTGAAATATCGTAGAGTGCAATTGTCGAGGTCTGCGACTGTTGAAGGGGGAGGAATGATACATATCTCACATTGGAAAGTTGGAGGTAAAACTTCCAAAAGTTTAAGGGGCTTTCCCCCTTATAGAACATCTTTTTGGAATGGATTCTCCCCTTAGACTTGTGCATGTATTAATGGTGATTTTATACGTGTTCCATGGCCAGCGAGAAGGTGAGAGGAATGAGGAGAGGGGAGTTCTGGCAGAGGAGGGCAGCATGGGAAGTAGAGAAAAGAAGGAAAAAGTAGGAAAAATAGTAAAGGGGCAGAGAAAATAAGAGAGAGAGAGAGGAAATGAAATGTTTTCTCTATATCCTTCTGCCCAGCACAGAATGAGTTATATATATACAAAATTAACAACCTAATAACAAAGTGTACGTGGCTTAACAACCTAATAACAACCTATACGTAACCCACAGAATCAATGGCCAACAGCAATAACAGTCTAATAACTTAAGAATACAAATTTACCGGAACAAATCAATAGAACAGTACACGTGTGTAGAACCAATTAACATCTTAACAGAACCGTTCCCCTGTGTAGTTGGGAACTGCTGTCGGCGAACTGTTGAGGAGCCCCAAAACTGTAACATTGCCCTCCTCTTCAAGAGAAACTTGTCCTTAATATTGAGGAAGGAGAAATCGTAGTGAAGTGTCGTTGTCGCTTTCCATGTAGCCGCGGTGTCCGAGTGAGATAGCCATTGGACAAGTGGGTGAAGAATAAATTTGGCATTAGGCCTCTGGAGCTCTCGTGAAAATGCTATTAACCATGTCACTTCCCACGTTACATTGCCATTGCTCCCTGTCTAAAATTTTGGTGGATGTTGATCAGCCAACTGAAGGGCAAGATACACATGGAGGAGACAACCGTAATAGTGTGGACTAAACAATGAAGCATTCCCTTCCGGACATGTTGTATTAGAATAATCCTGACTGTTCATTAGACCACAACTGATTGTAGTACTAGTAATAGCCTCAAAACAGGCAACCCTAGTAATTGCAACATGAGGGTGCATCTTCCTAATCAATGCCATCGTCAAATTTGATCGCCGTGGGGCTTCTATTACCGTGGGGGCCTTCGTTGAACAGTTGGTATTTGGTTTCTCCATGGATAAATGGATCAGCCACTGCCTTGGTGGTTGCCAAGTCAAATGGGTAGCAACCAGGGTAAGATGAGGTGACAATAACCTGAGAGCATTCTTAAGAGCAACGTTTAGAATATTTTCAATAGGGAGCTCAAAATGGAAGAATGCACTGTCGTTTAGAATATTAGCAGCCTTGGCATTAAAGGACAGGTTCTATGAGTTGGTAATTGATGAAAGATGATGCAAATCATCAAGCTTTGCAGAATGGGAACCACTGAACATTCTTAGCACAGTAGATAACCCAAACAGTTTTCCTAAAAGTATGAGGAGTGAATGCATCACAGCAATCTCCACAGTATAAGTCCATCGCGAAAAGGACCACTTGCACCAGTCTTTGACCACTACCTCACCTAGAAAAATAACAATAACTAGGTTATTGGACACCGCGCTATCATTCATACAAACATCTGCCTGGTTTATATGATCAGCCGCAACACACTCATAATAGAGACGAAACCGAAGTGGAGAACCACTCGGTGGAAGTGAAATTCTACAAATGGGGCAAATATCTGACCGTTGACTGCCCTTCCACCACAAGAAAGCATGTCTGCAATGGTTCAACACATTATGCACAGGATCAGTGTTGCTCCCCATGTCTCTAATTGCACGACGCAGAGCAGCCTGCACATCATCGCACCACTCAATCAGATCAACTGATAGGAAATGCCATATTGCATCCTGAATTGATTTTTTGTAATAATCAGGTTGCAACAAAGATGAAAAAGATATTGAAGCGGCTACACCATTTATTGATTTTGAGAGCACAATTGCGCCCTCATCGAGCCTATGCTGCTTGCAACTAATATGATCCTTTAATGAGGAGGAATTGATGAAAGCATGAATACACCAACCAATGTTGTTATTCGGTGAAGGAATTGAGTTCGTTTCTAAGAGCTGGAGTGGAATGAGGTGAAGTGTCGATGGAGCATCTGGTTCAGTGAAAATGGTGATTTGTGCCCTCGTCTGGGAAGAGCAAGCAGCTGTTGCAGTATCCATTGATTTTGCCTGTTCCATGTTCCAATCACAAAAACAAAGGTGCCTGCTATGATTGTTGTCCTTGACGATGTCACTAGCTGGAATTGTGAACTTACCTTTGTTACAGCAAGATACACCCACTGATGCTACATACTTCAGAAATTCACATCCCTGAGCATTCAAAGCTATCATGAACACTCTTGCATCCACAATGTTTTTTTGCAGCTTGGATCCAAAAATAGAAATCAGGGCGTCATAATTCCTTTGGAAGGGCTAGAAGTCATTTGGATCCAAGTGTTGAGAGGAAAGATAATCGGTAGAATCGAAGTAGAAGAACTAAAAAGGTGGATGGAACTTACTAATGCAGGCCTTGACAATGTCTTGGCCAATAATAGTACCAAATATGGCAGTCATGAAATTTAAAACAGTCCCTGCACTCAAGGTGAAGTGTCGAAGGACATTGTGGTCACTCTCGCCAATACTTCTGTCGCTAGGATTCTTAAGCGCGTCTTGCAACGGGTTGAATTTCAACACCTTAAGCTGAGAATTATTCAGTTCTTGCAATGATGGAGCAGAAGCATGAGTAAGAGTTTTGCTTAAGCCATTGTCTGAAAATACCCTATCGCTGGACAGTTCCCGAAAATTCACATCTCCACAGATTCACAAATCCATAGGAGCAAGAATTGTCACTGGCTCCACACCAGTGATTGAAGTTATGAATTGTGAGGGAGTTGGAAGAACAGGGGAGACTCTCGACTCTGTATTCTAAGTATTCGTTTCTGGAAATGGATCCGTTAGGAGTGCTGTGACATGGGGGGCAGCCTCTGTAATTGGGACAAGATCCTGGATAGAGCCGTGAAACGTTTTGTGAAATGTTTCGTAGTGGAGACACAACCCACACACATAGTGTGAGGCCATATTGGCAAGATTCAAGGTCCCAATCAGCAAATCGGGCAGAAGACCGTGTGGTAAAGGAAGATTTTGCAGAGGTGCGGTGGGAGGTTGCTCATCGATTTGGAAATAAAGTGATGCATGTGGAGATGGTTTCTCGATTTGAGCCAAGGAAGGCAAAATTTCAGTAAAGGAGGTTTGAATTGGTTCAGTGGTGGAAGTGTTAGAAGTGTTTCCTACTGCATGTGGCGATTTTGTTGGATATGCTTACTACTGTTGTTGATCGATTCTGTGGAGCCATTGGCTAAGTTCAGTGATGGACGACCAGATTTGTACTGTAGTTGAAGCCATAGTGGACGAGTTGGCGATGAGTTGGTTGGGAGCCCACCGCAAGTCCTTCATCGCGTTGGCAAGCTCAGACATGGATGCTTCAAGTGCGTCGAGTGCTCGTTTTTCGATCAGCGCCTCCTCCGCTTTTGTCTTAATGAAAGCACTATTTGATACGTGCTCTATAGCCAGCGAGAAGGTGAGAGAAATGAGGAGATGAGTGTTCTGGCAGAGGAGGGCAATAGGGGAAGTAGAGAAAAGAAGGAAAAAGCAGGGAAAACAGGAAAAGGGCAGAGAAAACGAGAGGGAGAGAGAGGATATAGGCTATATATATACAAAATTAACAACCTAATAACAAAGCATACGTGGTTTAACAACCTAATAACAGCCCACACGTGGCCCACAGAATCAATAGCCAACAGCAATAATAGTTTAACAACTCAAGAATACAAATTTACCAGAACAAATTAATAGAACAGTACATGTGTGTAGAACCAAATAGACATCCTAACAGAATCGTTCCCCTGTGTAGCTGGAAACTACTGCCGGCGAACCATTGAGGAGCCCCGAAACCCTAACAACCCTTCAGTCCTTACTATCCGAAATTCTGTCCTGATGCTAGAAATCTGGCATTGAGCTACTAGTTATTGAATTTTCGATAGTACTACTGGGCAAAAGGCTGTTGAGACACCCGAAAACAATGCCGCCCCGAGGGCAAAGAACTTGGATTAATCAAGAATTTGCCGATCTGTATCAGCTGCAATATGAATTTCCTTCTCAGTGCCCAACTCTGCCAGCTTTAAACTCATCGTAGAAAACTCGACGAACTCAAACAAATTCAATTTTCAGATCCCTCTTCTCATTTCACCTACTGCACACTTTATCTCTGCCTTATTAAATCGTTCTCATATGAACAATAGCTCCAGAAACAACACTAAAACCCAAAACCAAAATAAATCACATAAGATCAGCATTGACTTCATATTCTCCTAATTATAATTTTTATACACGAAGAAAAATGTTAGTATAACAGGGAAAAAATAGGGTTAGAAAATAAGGGATTTTGTACCCTCAGGGCAGCCAAATTTTTGGGCAAATTACTGCGCAAGGATCTGACATTTCTGGAGACAAAATCAGTAAAGCAACGCTTTCTCTTACCATAGAGCGTGAATTAAGATTAACACGCATAGCTATTATCTTCTGAAGAAAGAAGAGCTGAGATCCCCCGGGGGGGGGGGG
>JAODPA010099284.1:0-21627 GCA_025585075.1 Nepenthes mirabilis
TTATGATTTTTTTTTTAATACATAAATCTTGATGCTGTCAGGGGGATGGGGGTAAGGTAGGAGTGGGAGTCAAGAATCGGTGGGAAGGTCAATTAGAACCGGTAGGTGGGCGAGGTCCAGTAGGATTCAAGATCTACTTTCTTTACTTACTATTGTTATATTAGGACTCTATTTTACAACTGTTTGCCATTCTCCAACTCTATGGGTTTCATGTTAGATATGTTGGGTGATGGTGGTGGTACCCCATCCATCCATGTAGACAATTGAGCACCTGATGAATTGAAAAATCATCTCCTCTCGGTCTGCTCTCATTTCCTTCTGTTGTTGTTCCTTTTCTCCCCTCCTTTCTATCTTCTTCCTCTCCCTTCTCGTCCTACTACGCTGAGTACTTCTGTTAGCAGGCAAAGGCATAAAGAGGGAGTAGCAGTTGCCAAGCTGCTTCAGGAGTTGGCTTCTTGGATGATGTGGGAGATCTTGAAAGTCCAGTAGAACAGTTTTATCTCCTCATGTTACAATTTTCTCA
This sequence comes from Nepenthes mirabilis, assembly GCA_025585075.1. Lineage (NCBI taxonomy): Eukaryota > Viridiplantae > Streptophyta > Magnoliopsida > Caryophyllales > Nepenthaceae > Nepenthes > Nepenthes mirabilis. Next base: position 524 of record JAODPA010099284.1, read on the forward strand.
TCTTGTAAGTACACAAGCATGTAGGCCTAAGTCTCAGCGGTCAATGCTTCCTCCTGCAACCATTTACTGCAATATGCAACTGTCCACCCGAACATGGTGAATGAGATTTTGACCTTGTCCTCAGTAGGGATCTGCCATTTTTAATTGTTCTTATTAGGCTATTAATACGCTTGCCTAAGTTGCAGCCTAATCTAATATCTTCCTGTTCATTCCAAGCATCATCAATAAGAATCTCCAGTCGTTGCCCGTTGGTTGGTCATTCACCTACCCGGGCAAGCAAACCACTGGCCTGGGCGTTTCAATTTCCATCAACTCTCCACTCCAAATCTAAACTAAAAGGACTCTTCAATACCCCGGCAAGCTAGCTCCCCTAGCTGTCCAGAAAAATTACCGGTCAGTCGGTTAACACTGGCCGGACAGGAATGTACAAACACACACGATGTGGGAGAAAGATGAAGAACATATAAATTTTACATGGAAATCCTTCACAAATCGAAGGAAAAAACCATGGGATACTTAATCCACAACAAGTCCATTATGTGAAAATTGGTTACAAAAATTTCTGAGATAGAGTATTTGCTATATACCCAAGATAGATTAAGAAAAACAACTCCTAAGGAAGGAAATTTTCACTTCGCTTTTATCTCTATATTTTTCTTCTCTTCTTCCTCTCACTGGTGGTGCACTCCACTCTTTTCTCTTTCACACACCCATGGACTTCACCGCCTCAGCTATGTCACCTTCATCGCATGCCTAACATGTATATTTATACTGACTTTTCTTGAAACCATCTACCCAATAGGCAGGCTGCGTATGGACAAATACCTACCACCAACTCTGCAATCTGCCACATACTTTACCCACCAACTCTGCCAAGTGCCATCCTACCTTGTTCAGGAGATGTTGACCTTTTTCGCTAATCACGTACCAGCTCTAAAGATCAACTATCCTTCTAAAAAGCTGCATGCACAGATGTCGCATTTCTCACCTTTTGACAGCTACCATCTCTAGTACGCAGACTTTACAGATCCAGCAAAATCCTTGGCCATCATTTTTCAACAGAGTCATTCGGCGTTCCTTGATGTCTCCATGCATTATCCAAGAACCTCGTCTGTTTTTGCACCTCGGTCATTTTTGCACCTCGGCCGTTTTCATACAACCGGCAAGTCCTAGTCATTTTGTCTCAGCTTGGCAAAATAACTCATCTTGTCAATACGTCGCAATCGGACAAAACCATACTTAGCTGGTCAATCTATTGACCGGCCATTTTAGCTTCCTACAAACATTCTTGGCCGGGGGCATTTTGTTGCCCATCTACAAAACTTGCCTTGCACAACCGGTCTTCTCTGGATTTTCACTCCGACAAATACACTCCATCATTTGTTCTCCAGAAACCCACTCCGAAGAATTCCTTTCTGGCAAATTCCACTTCGAAAATCCACTCCGGAGAATTTTATCTCCTGAATTTTCCTCTCCGAAAAATTCACTCCGGAAAATTCATTCCACTCTAGAATTATTCACTCCGGCATATTCTAAGCCGGCATTTTTTCACATGGGAGTGACCCCAACACTACCCTGATCCCTCTAATGCCAAACATTGTCAAACAGACAAGCAAATAACGATTGAGAAATAATCTTCTTCATTGTTACGACTGATGTGCATCTTGCTATTTTGACTAGGACGAGCTGGAAGGGGGGTGGGGGAAGACCATTCAGATAAACTCCAGCGAGACATGGCATCAGTTTCAAATCACACCCAGAACTTGGCCCAATAACCTTGGGCACTGGACACAAGAAGAGAAAGTGCATAGAGCTCTCAACTGTAGTTACGAAAAGCAACAGGTTGAAGAGTTCCAGCTGTAAATCTTACTCTTAAAACCACCTTTTTGGTGTGGGATCAATATCCAAGGGAGGACAAAGATTTAGATTCTGCAACAGGGTTTTAGCCAATCTGTATAATGGTCCATTATTGTAATGTCGCCTAAGCATGCCTATTTGACATTATGCCAACTGATTTTAAGCTGTCTTAGTCATGAGAACTATTAGAAAAATTGTCAAGATCATCAGGGAGAATACAACTTTTACAGCCGAAGTGACAAGTGTAGAACTCAATCAGGGCTTTCTCGGGTAAGCCCTCTCTCTCTAGAAAACAATCATCAAAATTTAATACCTTTAATTAGTGTTGAATTTAGACTGCTTAGGTCAATTAAACAAATCCCACTTGTATGCAAAGTTTGTCCTGAGTCGTGTGCTAACGGTCATATGCACTCCCAGAGATACATATGGGAGCAACTCTCCCAATGCCTTAGTTAGAAGCTGAACACAAACAAAGGGAAACAATTGTCCCTTGTTTTATTAGTGGAGAAACTTTTACATGAAGACGCTAAAAATATATACATAGACTACAGTAAACGATCGAGATTCATTTCAAATTATACACTCATGAGTAGAATCTTCTTTCAGCTACTAAAATTCCAAGCACCAAAATAATTAGGTAGCTATTCACAATATCTTAATCCGCAGAGGCTGCTTCAAGTCCGTTCTATCTTTCATTAAATCCTCATTCAAAAGCATTCAGGGCTGAAACTATGAACAGGAACACTACACAAGCAGCTGAAGATGCCATCTCACAATTTTGCTTCATATTTTGTGATTTGGATTCTGTGACTAGGCAGGTTCATGAGGACGACTAGCCCAAAATGAACTCAGTGCCCTGAGGCGTTGGAAGTACTCTCCCAGCGCTAGCAAACCTCGAGCTGCTTGGTGCTTCGTAAGGATGCGGTGCATCTGCTGCAGAGTTTCCTTTCGAAGATGGTCTGCCTGGGGGACAATCCAAAAGGAAAGAATGAAAAACCTCTAGAGGACATTAGAAGAAGGTGCAAAATCTTTACATAATGGACATTAGCTATTCTTTCAGTGATCTATTGAAAACAATCAAAATGTCATGGATGACTAAACAAGAACTTAGCTGTATTGGTTCCCTTCTCTTTGCCTAACTTTTAGGACATAGGCTTCAATATCTGTCATCCCTATTGCTGAGTATTCCTTGGATTCTTATTTTGTGGCAGGCCTGGCAGTACGATCCCAACCAAGTTTTTCTTATGATTGGCTGGGTGTGGGCACTGTGTGTACATACATATACAAAGCCGAAGTGTATATTAAGTGGTGGAAGGCAGGGAAACTGGGTAATTTGGGACACAGGTTTGAGAAGTCTAGGCATATTATATACTATCCTCACAAATCATAGTGAAACTTCAACTCCTCCCCTTAGTGCAGGCTTAGGCTTTGGCTGAACCATGAAAATCTATGTGCAATTTAGCTCCCCCTTCTCTCCTATCTAGTATTTACTAGTTTGAATTCAATGAATTTAGGGTTTTCCAAGTTTGGCATAACTGCTCATCTATCTCGGACATGGATGAAAGTTTGGGTGTCCAACATGCGAACCACCAAACTATCCATCGACTTTTGAGAGAAACAGTCAAGACTCTTGCTATAGTAGTGGATATGGTGCAATAATTGTTGCCAGCAGCATGGTGTTAGGAGTGAGAAAGGGAGAGAATGGGGGAGAGTAAAAGAGGGTTGAAGGAGGTAACCAACAGAAAGATTTGAAAAAATTTGGGCAGTGAGAGTTTTCTTTTCATGTTTTTATAATATCCCGGATTTTTATTCGAATTAATTTAATATCAATTGTAATTTTGGACAAATTGGGCGTGACAAAATTATTTAAATATTGAAAAATTTTGGGAGGATGTTTTTGTCTGTTGGGCTGGCGCCCGGGGTACGCCCGTGTTGTCGTCCAAATATCGATTTGGATTTTGGAATAAAAGAAAACTAAAATGGAATATATATATATATATATATAAAAAGGCAGAGGATAAGCTCGGGAAGAGAGAAATGGGAGAGAGAGAGGGAGTTGGGGTTTCTGGTTCGTAGCGGAGGAGGNTATTTGAATATAAAAAATGAGCATGAAACTTTGCATTGGCCGTGCAGTCACATACACGTGCCGGGTTGTGGTCACTACATTTGGATTTGGATTATTGGATTTTGGCCAGCTCCCGACGGGGAGATTATTTTGTTATTGGAAAATCTCTTTTTGCCGGCAGGAAAGGCTTGGAGTAGTGACCCTTCCCATTTGGATAATTTGATTTGACCTTAGAATATATTCGAACGTCCTAATATATCTGACAAGCTTGAGGAATGCACCCAAAGCCGCGGGTGGCAAAATATAGTAAGCAACCTTATCTATGGGTACACAGTACATGAATTTTGGCCTAAGGTTATCGGGATTATATGTAACCCTTCCTCAAGCTAGTCTTTAAATAATTAGAACCCAAATTTGGTGCATAATTTGTATTTTTGCATTGATTGGAATTGGATTTTGATTTGGATATGGATTTTTGGACTTGGATTTGAGTTTCGCCGATTTTGCCTATAATTGGACTTGGTATGTCTCGTACAAATGATTTTGATTATATGCTTTGATCCGAACTTTTGGAATATCTGTCGCGATGCTGCTTCGTTCTTTGCGCACGCTATTGGATCATCCGGCTATCAGATTTTGCCCCAAATCACAAGCTGATCGAGTATTGGACTCGGACTAGGACTCGGACTCGAATCGACATCGGTTTTGGAATTGGTTCGGATCACCTTTGTTTTGGTTATATATATATACGTCCCGACGATAACTATTTTTGAAATTTGGACATTTGTTTGGATTTGGATAATTGATTTGAGTACGAGACTACCATTGGATTTTGAAATTTGGATCTTTGATTTCGGTTGAATTTGTCTTATCGGCGATTTGAATTTATTCTGAAATTTGATTTGATTTTCATCCATTGACCTCTCATCTGATTTATTGGATTTCTTTTGACTAAATATGATACTTGTTGGGCATTAGGCTCATTTTTCTGTTTTGTCCATTCAGAGTAGAAGGTTCAGATGCAGTACAGGAATACAGACATGATCGGTCAGATATTCGTCCGATTTGGTGAGTTTCAGTTTTATTATGGTTCATATTGATATTTGATATATTTGGATTATGAAATTAGCCGGATATAGGCTTATTGTTATATGTTAGAAATAGTTGAATATTTTGTTATGTTTGATTATGATTTTTGGGTCGGATTATTATCTCCCTTACGATGATCGTAGAGCAAGTCGTATTTATTTTGCTCGGACGGTTGTTCGATGAAATCCTGTGAGGATTTTAATTTTGTTGAGTGAATATTTTGGTTTGTCACACCCAAATTTTGGGACTTAGTATTATTTGTTTAAAATTATTTGAGATTTTAGATTTTAGAAATTATAATTAATCATTTAAATTGACCTGCTTGATTCGGATTCGTGACAGTTTTGAACCTTTCATTCATTGTAGAATTCTCCCAAATCCAGACCCAATGTTTTATGACAAATACAAAAGATAAACACTGGACAAATATATATCCTAGTGCTCGGATCCATGCATCACACCATGGAAAGAAGTTCCTGAGTAATATGATATACTGGATGGAGCAAGTGAAGTATCTTTTAGGATAGATCTCATCTATTTCAAATCAGTCAACTGATTGCCATTGTGTATTTGGTTGAACAAGCATCGCATAGAGCTGATTTTTCTCTCTTTTCTATTTTTATGAGTCGACTAATTTCATCCAGTTTACTATGTGTCATTCCTGACAAATTTGGAATTTTCAAGTACTAGTCAATATAGAGAGAGAGAGAGAGAGAGAGAGAGAGAGAGAGAGGGGTTTATATTTAAAGAAATTTTTATTGATAAAGAAAAATGATGTAAGGATGCATAAAATTTAGCTAAAGGAATAACTACAAAATAAATTTTTGTTCATGTGTCAGGTTATATATTTCTAGGGAGAAACCAAGCCATGTTTTTAAGCAAGCACATCTAGAAAATTTGAAGTGTCTTGAGTTTTAATATAACGGTAAGGTTGTTTTATTGAGATCTAGAGGTCACGGATTCTAACAAGAAACATAACTTGTTTGCATGTAGGCATGATGTTGCATACATCTAACTCTCCCCAGATTCCACAGTGCACGAGCTAAGTGAACTAGGTGAACTATGCATCTCAAAAATTGAAATTACATCTTGATACAGTAACCTGATTTTTTGAGATGTTAATTCCTGGTAAAGCATCCAACTCTTACAATCTTTCCCTTTTTCATTTTGCCAAATAAATTTTTTTCCTGTGATTCCCCACGAATCTCCCTCTGCAGATTTCTTCCACTCCATGTTCTCTCTACCTTCATCCGTTCCCCTCTTTTCTCATGCATGCAAGTTATTTTGAATGGAAACATGCAATGAAAATGGGAGAAGAATATTCAAGTTACCTGATTTACAAAGCTCACTAGAGCATCTAATTTCTCCACTGCATTAGTCATCTGTGGAACATAATTTCCTTCACCCAATCGACCAGCTGCTACAGTTTCAGCTAGAGTTTCTTGAAGTCTATCCATTCCCTGTGAAAGAGCATCTTCTGCTTGCTGACAGGATTGCTGAAGATTGCAAACTTGCGTAACTTGTTGATCTGTTAATGGGTCCAGCTGAGGCACTAGGACCTGTTAGCACAATTTTTTAGATGCTTTATGTCATATATGGGTACCAAAGATGGACAGAAAAAAAGTCATGCACAAAATTGCAAGAACTAAAAAGGAAAAGAGCAAAGATGCAAACAAGTTTCTATATCAATTTCAAAAAGTGGAAAAATAATGTATAATATACATTGTCGTTTCCAGTCCTATGGAACCAAGGTGTGTGTCATGATTTGTGTTCATATTAACACTTCTTGTTCACAATTGAAGCTTTGTTTTACCTTTAGTAGTTCTGAAGGGCGAAAACCTCCTATCCACAAGAAAAAGCGCTCAGCTGATGTTTTCCACATGCCAGATGTCAAATAGAAGACATCAGCTTTTGCAGCAGTAGCTTTCATGCGGAAAAGATCAAAGTAGTGACTCATGCTGTTGTCTACTAAATTTTGAAGGTCCTTATCAGTTATATGAGCATGCAAAGCAGTCCTCAGTTCACATATCTGCCTGTTCTGTTCTTCCACCCAGTGTCCATATTCCATCTCAAATTCAGCAATCCCTGCATTTAGATCAAAGGGTAAACATGGCCATTCAAGGGAGAAATATTTTTGGTCTGTTTGGCGTGTGTATGGAAGTTAATGATAAGATGCTTGAATGGCATAATTACAAAAAGGTAAATAAGATGCATGAATACATTCAAAGGGATTTCAATGTAGGGCTGGGGAATATAAGATGAGAAAAATGTATGCGAGATGATATGAGCAATAGAGATATAGACCAAAATGATGCACCACAAGAAAGAACAATTTAATGATTGGGAAGGTCTACAAGTGTCTGAGAGGAAGGTAGCAACTAGCAGCAAAGGATTTGATTACTCTCCAACCTATAGAAAATGTCATCTTCGCTTAAGGAGGAATGTTGGAAAAGATTTGCAATGCCAACCCAAGCAGCAGGACTTATGGTTTGTTCATTTAGAATTGAGAAATTTCTTTTCGGACAAAGTGGGTATTGTGCACTAAAGCATGACAAATATTTTTAAGAGTTGCAGCATGGAACAGTAACTGGACACTTGTATCGCATCTTTGCTGGCAGTAACAACTTGCTATGACTAACTACTTTCCAAAGGCACAGGCCATTTGCTTGCAAAAGGTCAAAAATCAAGAGAAATGAATCTGTACTAGGAAAAAACTAAAAACAAGAAATGTCTCTCAGACCAAATTAATGACCAACCTATCCAATTAAAATGTAGTGTACGTGAAATTGAAAGAGAAACAGTGGGATGAAGCAGCAAGGATATGACGATACAACATAATGAAATGAGATGTTGAAATTGTCACAGATTCAAGAATGATTTCCACAGAAGAGAGATACGATGCCGGTAAAATTTCACGAAGTAAGGCTCATTTTAACGTGGTCAATTTCCATTATACAAATATTGAGGATAATTATAACCATGGATTTGTTATCCAGAAAGTGCTCTGGTTGCTCCATGTTCAGGGGAACAAAGAACATGCAGATTTTTCACCATTAGTTTTTCGATGACCAATAGGATTATCCTCAGAATAGCAAGCATTCTCTTGGAGAGATAATTGTCTATGTTTCTTCAACATTCAGATTCAATATTTATGGGAAGCCTTCTGTAAATCTTCCAATTCAGCTATATATATTAGCTCTGAATCTTTGCACTTTATGGATATTCAAATATTATGTCCAGCACATATAACAGACGAAGAAGAAATCTCAGATGTTAACACATTGAGTTACAACATAAATCACATTTCACAAAAAGCACGGCCCTGTACATGCAATCTGTTAAAATATTTGTTATATTAGAATGTAAGTATTAGAATACTTGATAAAGTATACTTTTAGATTATGCTTTATGTTATACCGTGGAATATTTTTTGGTAAGGGTAGAAATGTATTTTTGATATATGTAAATAATCATATATATGCATACGAATAGAATCAATCCTAGGACTAGATTTTCTCATCTCTTCTTATTTCATTAATTTAACATGGGATTAGAGAGGGTTACTTTCTAAACCCCTGCCACCATTCTAGCTGGTGTTTTTGTTTTTGCCTGCTTGTTATCTTGTCACTTAAACATATGTTTGTGGTCCTCATCAAGTGTCTAGTTCCTCTTCGAGAGTAGACCTCGAGCCAACCACTATCAAGCCAATTATTCTGACTATCGATACTATTATTCCTAATCATAGAACCAATTCAAACCTTTTGATTAAATTATGAAAAAGTTATCACAATTATACTCAGTATCCATTATTTGCTATATTATCTTATGCTAGTGTTTTATCTTCTCAGGGGGATTTTATGTCTGCCTTAGACTTTATTAGTGTGCCTCGATATATATATTCAAGGCTATTTCTCATTTTGGTTGGCGGGCAGATACAGTGAAAGATGGCTACACTCGAGTATAATTACACATGGAAACTAGTCTCTTTGCCTCCAGGGAAGAAACCCATAAGGTGTAAATAGGTTTACCAAGTAAATGTCAATTCAAATGGTTCTTTATCTTGGCTAAAATCCTGTCTAGTGGCTAAAAGGTATCTCAGGCATATGGACAGGACTACACCTATACTTTTTCTCTTACCCTCAAGTTGATTTCTGTTAGATTTCTTATTTCATTGGCCTTTACTCATTACTAATATTTACATTAATTAGACATCAAAAATATCTTTTTATATGATATCTTTGGGATGAGGTTTATCTAGAGAAACTACCAAGTTTGTTGCTCATTGGGAGTCTAGTTCTATTTGTTGGCCGAAGAAATCTTTATATGGTCTGAAACAATCACTGTGAGAGTAGTTTGACAGAGTCAGTGAAGTTGTTTTTGAGTCTGTGCTCTCACTTTGTGATAGTAATAACTCTGTGTTATAATGTCATTTTAGTGTTGGGTACATTATTCTCATTATATATGTAAATGATGTTGTAATTATTGACAATGATAGTACTGACATCACAAAATTGAAAGTCTTATTTCAAAGTCAATTTTAGACCAACGATTTCGAGAGCATACATTATTTTCTTGACATTGAAGCTGCTAGTTAGTTATTTTCTTGACATCTTTTTTGGCAAAGGAAATACACAATCATTTACTTTGAGAGTTGAGATGCTGAATTCAAAGCCTTTTGATTTTTCCATAGATTCAAGAATTAAGTTATCATTAGATTGTGGGGAGATCTTTGCTAAACTAGAAATGTATTAATAACTAGTTAGTAAACTCAATTATCTCACTATGCCTCCTCTAGATATTGCCTTCTCGGCTAGCATTATGAGTTAATTTTTATCTTTTCTTCATGTTCCTAATTGAAATATTGTAATGTGTAATATATGGTATCTCAATGGCATACCAAAAAGAGGTTTGTTGTACAATTATCATGATCATACTCAGGTTAAGAGTTTTTTTATGCTAATTCGGTTAAGTTGTCGTATAATCGGAAATCTACCACTAGTTATTGTGCGCTTGTTGGAGGTTGTGCCATGTAAGAGAAATAAACAAAATATGGTAACTACTTCCAGTGCAAAATTAGAATATTGTGTGTTGATGCATGTTCCGTATGAAGTGATGTGGTTTTGACAATTAATTAATTTTTTTAAATGTAATAGTAATGGGCTTTCTCAGTTGTAGTGCAATAATCAAGTCTTTAATTGGAATTCAAGTTACGTATATTTGTAACAAGCTGAATATAATTAACATTTATGCTTCACTTTAAGTGCAAGTGTTAGAATAAGAATTAGTATTAGAATATCAGTATTAGTATATTTGTTAGAATATATTCTTAGAATATACTTTAGGATACGTTGAGGAGTATTCCTTTATAAAGTTAATCTAATATCTTTTATATATATATAAATAATCCCATATATACATATCGATAGAACCAATCCTAGGATGGGGTTCTCTCATCTCTTCTAATTTCATATATATAAATAATCCCATATATACATATCGATAGAACCAATCCTAGGATGGGGTTCTCTCATCTCTTCTAATTTCATCAGTTTAACATTATCTATATGCAACTATAACATCTATCAAAGCACTCAGAGATACAAATTAATCTCAATAAGTAAATTGGGCAAAAGTTTCACCTGTCACAACAAAAATAGCCATATTGAAAGGGAATTTGTTCACTATGGATTGAATTCCTCTCTAATTGGAATGAAGTCCAATTACCCTCATTGCAACCCCCATCAAAGCACAAATGAAAGGTTGGGATGAGGGTAACTGGAACTCTCCAATTACAATCCTAATTAGAGAGGATCTTAATCCATCATCTAATTCATAATGGCCAACAGACCTGAGTTTATCGTCCCAGCAAATGGTAGATGGTCTATCACACCACCAACATACAAATCCTGCGGTCAAGCATTTAAAAGTTTAATTCATAGTGGTTTGACAGAAACAATTTGGTTTATATTCAATTGTTATCTTCATTTACCTGTTGTCTTGTGCGCTCAAGTTCTTGCTCCAACTGAATCAATTTTAAACGGCTTGACTCCAACTGTTGAACGTAGGCCTAAGAAAAACCTTAAAACAGGTTTACAACAAAACAAACAGGGTGGCATTGGTATTACGATGAAAACTGAAATGGCTCTTACTCCTACCTTTTTTCGCAGACGGCTTTTGCGTGCGGCCTCGCGATTTTGTGCAAGACGTCTTTGTACCTGTGGATTACAGGATATGACACAATAAGGTGCATTTATTCCAAAATAAAAGAAGTACGTTTTTGTACCTGTGGATTACAGGATATGACACAATAAGGTGCATTTATTCCAAAATAAAAATACCTAAAAGGTGAGCAGATAGAATACCAGATATATTTGATATCCTTCATATTTTATAAAACCTAAGATAGATCAATAAAAGCTAGAAATGAAACGCATGATGAACATAGTAGAAAGTATGAGACTTGTTGCAGGATGAGAATCTAGAAACTAAAGTGAAATAGCAAGCACAAGTTGATATCTATGAAAGAAGAAACAGCACTAATAAAGCTAAAACAAAAGGGGAAATAATACTAAACCTCCTCATCATAACCATCACCTAGAACCTCCTACACAGTAGAAACTTGAGGACGCATTCCCCACATATTCAATGTATTTTTAATCCAACAACTTGACAGGGCAGCAAGGGAATCCCTCTACCTTTTAATTCCATTCAAAATTCAAAAGTAACGAATACACAAGGGTACAAGGGGAAAGATGAATTAAATAATGGTTAATTTTAAGGAAGAGGATTTTTGGTTTTCCATAGCCTCAAAAGAAAATTTAATATTGACAGAGGAAGTACATAAAACTCTACGGTATTCCTTGATCATTCTTGTGAACATTTCCATGTATAATTTTTTTTAAAAAAAATTCTTTTTGTATGAGTATGACCTATGGCTACACCTGAATGCTTCCAATGAGTTCAACATCAGCACATTTTAAGTGAATGATTGGATGGCATATATACCGGGCAATCACTGCAAACCCAAAGTTTCCTTACCATTTGGGGTAGCAAAAATCAACCTTGGGATCTTTGAAACATTCCACTGTTACCCATTCCCATCCACAGGGTCAGTAAATCTTTAAAATAAGTCAACTGCTTTCCACAAAATTAATTAACATGGGTTTTGGTATGACATCATTTCATGTAAAATATAATAAGAAAACCTAAAAAGCTACATCTCAGGAAATGCCATCCTTTTTTGGGGGGGGGGGGGTAAGCAAAGAAATGCCATCCTTATCTCATGGGAATTAGTATAAATATCACAAGAGTAAGATTCATTTGCCAACCACATCACATTCAAGGAATTTACGCTGCATTACCTAGGAATTATATTTTTCCTTGACTAAAGTGTAAGATACCTTAAAGAACACATTAAGACTATATGCTTATAACACTCATGCTGGAATTTCCTGGCACAACAGAACTGGCAACTACCTTCTCTTCATTATAAACCAATCACTAGTTGGCTAAAGAGAAATTAGACGGCATATCTATTATCACAATCTTCATTACCTTGTCAATAGGTTTGCATGCTTCTTGGTCATACTTGTTTGAAGTAGTCAGTGCTCCATGCAAAGCATCCTCTGACTATGATTTTAAATTCAAAAAAAAAAAAGAAAGGAAGCAGAATAAAAACAAAGGGACTATGATAGAAACCATCAATAACACAATAAAATTTTACTTGGTTGAATAATTTCTCTTCTAGTTCCATGACTTTCAATGGAGACACATCTGGACATTCATCATCATGGTAACCTTCTACCCATGTGTTAATCTGGTGGAATGGCTCATATATATTCATCCTTCTGGACGTAACAAACTGGGTCGATGGAGAAGTCATGTTTCTTCAATCAGACAACAAAGCAACTCTGTGAGCTACTAAAATTGCTGCACAATCAAACAAAAATTATTATTGTCTAAGGTATGCAATAGAATAACTAAATACAAAATTAATCCCCATGAATCTAATTGGCCAGTTGTTATTTATGAAAGTAATTTGAGCAGAAAGAATTGGCAATTTCATCAGTACAGCTCCTGAGAGATCCCACATTGACTTGACAAAACTAAGCAACAAACTTAGCTACCCATAATCAAACCACTGTGCTATATAGCTAGCCCATAAAGGCAGCGGCACAGAATTGGAAAAAGAACATATATATGCCCATTGTTACAATATTTATAGTTGACACATATTTCAGCACTATGTTTTGACACATAACAATAGAAAGGGGGTAGAAAAACCGATTTTTAAACACTGTCACATTCTTCCCTATCAATTCAAAGAATAGCACTTATTTTAACTGTGGCAACTTGTTTTTATATCAATGTAGCAGTAAAAATAACATAACATATATCAGACTACACCACGAAAGCATAAATCCTGACTTTATTTCTCTTGACTGCCTGTGAGTCCTATTTGACAGAATCTTACCTCACTTAATTCAGCAACATTGGTTTTCATGTTTGTTGTTACTTTGATTGCGCAGAATGTATAACTTCAATTCACTACAAGAAACAAAGATATCAGAAATTGTCACTGTGGGAATACTTACTGATCAATTTAACATCCACTCTGTACCTAATCTTCCTCAACATTGAAATTCTATCTCTAAACCAAATCTCACATACGAACTTTCAGTACTGAGGAACAGCATAATCTAGTCACTTCATATTCTCACTAAGAACCCACTGATTAGTGTAACTTCACTCTATCCAATTCAATATTCCTACCAAAGTTTGCAATGAATCAGCATGGCTATGATGCCTGCCATGAGTAAACCTTGGGAGAGTCATATTGTAGGGAAATCTAAAGATATATAAAGACCTAAAGTTGAAGCTGGTCGTCCATCAGAAAAAGGTTCAACCAATGATATTTTCCCAGGTTCCATATTGTCAATTTGGTTGAAATCCATTGTGCAAATCTAGATAATAAGAAGTGACACTACATAGACACCAACATTATGTACATCAAAACCAAGAGCAGCCTTACAGTGAAACATTAAAGGCGAGTGTCTAACAAGGCCCAATCAGACAGGACACTTCAAAAAGCTATGTGGTTCCATTGGCTGTTCCTCAAGGAGCTATTGAAAAACACGATCAACTTCTAGAACTAGGATTGAGACTTCTGTCTGGATTGAACAGGTACTGATGATTCTGGAATGCAGAACTGGATCAATTTTTTGTCATTTTTCTCATTGACTCTTCACTGCTCCAGAATCTGGTACATATACTGATTGCATGATATCTGAAATTTTGAATTTAAGCTGACTTCTTAATTCCATTTTGCACTTCCATTATGCACACACAGTTAAGCCCAAAATTCTCACCATATTCAAAAACCCCTTTTTTTGCCCGATGCTATCCCCATTTCTCTCTCTTTTTAGATTTTTTGGTTGTTTGCCTTTTTGGGTTGATTACTACTAATGAGTGTCCACTGTGATAAGACCGCTATGAAGTTCTAAATCACATCCGTTGGATTTTAATTGCACATTGTATTGTAATTGTTACATCCATAGGAATTGGGTCAAATATCCATTCAAATATACTACATAATCTTTGGAAGAAAGAAAAAAAAACGAATGGAAAAAGAGCCTTCAACCTTTGTATACGTTCAACAAATCTTGTTTATAAAAAAAACCACATCTATTCCTTTTGCTTCTCTTTGTCTACCTTTTTTTCCATTTAAAATGAAATGATAGAAAATCCTTCTGCTTAGCACTGCAGAAGCCGGCCTCAGACAACAAATCGATATAAACAGCAGTGCAGAAAGGGATAATTTTTTAAAACAGTGATCAGCTCAAGTATTTTAGTAATGACCCCAATGTTTAACCACTGAAGATGCGCAGTTATTGCAATTAACTTTTTTTTTTTTTTGAATAATTTTTCCAATAGTTTTGTTACGTCAAATTTCCATGTCGTGTAATACACCACCTGAAAAGGGTCTACATTAAAAGAAAAGCACGGTGGAAATTTGTAAAACTGATTTGAGTATAGAGAGATCTTTCCCACGAGGTATCCAACATTATTGAGCAGCATTCAATGAAATATCCGAGCAACCAACATTAATCAAATTTGAAAAAGGGCTAGAAGAAATCGTTCGTTCCCCTTATTATGATTTCTGGAACATGAAGAACTGCAATCTCCATAGCCATTTGCATTTTTTGTTATACCACTGTTATTTCATACGATAAATGAGAGAGGCTTCCGGAATTAGAGACCCCGGAAGCCATCTATAGAGGAGCCTACGATGAGATGATACCAGGCTATTTATATTCCTCTTTCTCTATACCCCTGCGTAACTGCTTCGATGGTTTATTTCGAAGCTCTGCTGCAATTAATAGAGTTGTCTCAGCGGACTCAAACCTAACAAACTAGCATGCGTGATAATACAGTCCCTCTCTCAAATTTCCACGTTCTGAACAAGAATTCAGCTATCAGTGTAACAGAAAATCCCGCATGCTATTTGATGAACCTAGATTCAACCTACAAAGAAATATTCACAAGAAAAAACGGCAAATAAGAAGCGAAGTAATAACTGTAAAAAACATCGAATACAACACACAAAACGGATAGAAGTGGAAAGGAAGCAATCGTCTTCACCCGAAAGATCAATTATCGACGTCATCGAGCAACGGGAAACTAATCATAATCTGCTGGCTTTGATACGAAATCTATGCGCCAGCCTTTGCAAAACCCTAGGATCCAGTTGGGGTTTCGATGACTGAGCATAATTGCCAAAAGGCACCTAGCTTAAAAGAGACACTTGAATGTATATTATTAAATTCATTTTGGCAATAATCAGGTGGTGTTTCCCATGTTGGCTCTTCTCCACGATACAAAATACTATCAATTGATGGACCCCTAGTGTTTGTTAACGTCAGCCACAGCAAAAGATTAAGCTATATATGAACCAAAATAGATTAAGCATAAACGTCTCTGTTTTTGTTGCTGCGGTTGCAGTCGTTGTCATGTTTCCACTTTCTTATCAATATGCGCACCAGGTCACCGTCGCCATCCTTTCCTATCCAACGCTCCTCCGCCTGTAGATAAACGGTCACCAATTTTGGCGGATTTCCGTTTAATGTTTTGGCGGGTACGGAGTGGGGTAGGGGATACCACGTGCCAACCTCTGATCAGTCCTCACCCTTCGGGTGCTAATATGTAAGAGGCGTTTAAAATAATTAATTTCTATAATGTCATTTTTCTAGTTCTCTGTGATTATTCGATTGACAACAATTTTATTATGAAGTGGTCAATCATTAATGTGTATTTATTACTATTAAACCGTTTACTGATAAAGAAACAACAATTTTTTTTCTTCAATAAATTATGGGTATAGATATTTGTGCTTGACTACTTGAATTTTTACTTTTTATGGAGCATCCTTATCACTGGTCACACTATCCTTGATGAGTTTGATAATTTTTGTTTCAAAAAATTCTCATATTATAATTAGGGCAATATTCTCTTAGATAACCAATAAAACACATACTTATTACTCTAAAATTTAACCTTTTTTTATATTAATATTTATCTTCTGTCATACCAATATAAATATAAAGACATTAAAAATATGATTTCCTATTAATCTATAATTTTGGAGTTTTACAATTACCTCATTAGGAATTTGATTAAAGATATAGATATTAATTTTAAGGGCTTTTCATCCAAAAAATTTTGATAAAAAAAAGTTATCCAATATTTTTAATGCGTACCTGGATCCGACTTTGAACAGATTCGGAATCTCTTGGATGGATTGAACCGACTCCGTTCACTGAGTGCGAATCCTACACACCACTAAAGCAAACAAGAGGTCAGCGTTAACGGTGGGATGTAATCCTACCGAAAATACTCCAATGCTCAAGTCAGTAAAATAGTCTTCAAGAGAGAAGAAACTGAAATTGAGGGAGAGTGAAGGAAAAGAGAGTATTTTATCCCAGATGTCAGAGAGACGTAAGGCCTTTCTCGTATCTGGATGGTGGGAAGGCAGAGAACGGCTGTAGAAACTCGTTCGTTGCCTTGGAGTTTAATTGTGTTTGAGAGTTTGGCCGCCGGGAGCCAAAGCCTATTTCTCAGAGCACTTAGGGTTTTTTGAGTGATTGCCGACGTGCCTAGAATATGGATTCTAGGGTTTATTTTATGGCTGGGAGAGTAATCATCCTTGTTTGGAAGGCGTGATCCCTCCTATCTCTACCTTGGCTGGCTTGCCTTCTGGAGCAGATGCCAGTTGCTAAGGTGGGCGTGATCCTTTCCTTCTGAGGAGGCCGACCGCTTTCCAAACTAACATCCATCCTTTTCAGTACATTGCCGTTGGGTTACCTTAGGGGGTAAGGAATCGGAAAGATTGGCGCTTTCCTTCTTTGAAGGACGCCAATCTTGTTAACATCCTTTCTGGTATAGATTAAGATCGTGGGAGACGCGTGAAAAACTGTGGTTGGCCGTCTAGTGAGTGGTGGGCCCAAACGGAGCAGGTCTATCACTGTAGAAAGACGTCATTTGGGCCCAATGTGCAGGGCGCAAACGGTCAACATTTGAGTTGACCGTCAGTGTGTCAGCCACCTTCGTGGAGAACGAAGGGAAAGCGATTGGCGATCAACTGATGGGCTGTGGGCCAGAATGGAATAGGCCCATCACTGTAGCAAATCCTCTAAAGGCCCAATCAGGCTGGGCAAGGGCGGTCAACATTGCGTTGACCATCCTCGAGTGAGTTGGCCGCCAGGACGGTCAACACTAATGTTGACCGTCATAGGCTTTTCAATTCCTGGGCCCGTTTTCTCACTGGGCCGTCAAAAATGTTGACTGGTCTTCTTGGACTTCCATTGACCTTCCTTTGGGCCAACCCATTACTGGTATACCCATCAGTATTTATAATTATAATTATGTGTCTTAACAATATGACTATACTATGATATGTTCATCATAATGTATTGCACATATATATAGCATACTTGTGATAGACTATATTCTTACTAAAAACCAACAGAATTTCGCCGGCAAAACGGCCGTCAAACTAAACATAAACTTGTACAAATATATGCATATTACAATAACAAACACACAGGATTCAAAAGCCACAATATATTCATGGCTCCAATATCGTATCTCCGAATACAACATTTGCACAAAGAAATATCACTAGACACCTGAATACAAATCATAAAAACTTGCAAAAATATATAAAATCATTTATACACAGTAAAAACTAAACTCATTGAAAAATCATCAATAAAACCAAAACGTATCCACATAACCATCCAGCACATACATAAACCCTCCATACAATGCACAAAACTATAAAAACCATCCTCCAAGCCCAACTTAACCCACGAACTCTACTCCTCATCGGGTATAAATTTGTACTCATTTGAAAGTAAAAAAATAAAAATAAATGAGCTGAATGCTTAATAAGATATAAATATAACAAAGACCACAAGTAATATACTCAAAATAAAGTGAGGGAATGAAATAGGGCATAATATGTGATGCATAAATATAAGACATGATTAAATGCACTTTCGGAATGTATTTAACTTTAATATCTTGTTTTTTTTATTTTCTTTGATATAGATATTGCATTCAAATTATTGATTCCTTTTTACCAATAAAATCATATAGAAGTAGATACAGATGACAATACTGGTATTGACAGAATAGATAACAGATTAAGATAATAATACCGGTACTGACCAAACAGATAACGAATTCAGATGCAATACCGGTACTGATAGAACAAATAACAGATTCAGATAGCAATACAGGTATCAACGGAACAGATAACGAATTTAAATGGGAACAAATAATGGATTTAGATGGTAATACCGACACTGACGAAATAGATAATGGATTCAGATAATAATACCGGTACTAACGAAACAGATATCGAATTTAGATAACTGATAATAAATATCGGATAATAAATTACAGAGTTTTAATTTTTTTATCTTATCTTAAGGAAATTTTCACATTTAGTTATTATCACTTAATTTTCACTATCTAGAGAACGGTTTATAATTTTTAATAAATAGTGGAGTCCCCTTCTTATACTTTTCATATTTTCATATTTCTTAAGTACAAATACAGATAATCATATTTTTGGACATACTGATACATATTTTCTTATTCTTGTAAGTTTAAGTCCTTTTATGAACTTAAATACATGCACAAATCGATATAAAGCTTAGAGAATTTAGGAAATTTTACCACAATGAGCCAAACATAATTTTAGAATTTTTGAACAACAAATTCTTTTATAAACGGTTTATAATATAATCTTTGAAACATACAAAATATCATATACAAGATATATATAAAGTATACTTTAAATAAATAAAGTAAACACATTCATGATGCTAGGTTTCAAAGTTTCAAGCCCGTATTGTGTATGAATTCTAAAATAAATGGGAAAAAACATAGGGCATGGGGTTAGGGTTTTGTTAGAAGCAAAAACCTTACAAAAGCTAGAAATCGGATATAAAATCAGTATACATACATGTTCATGACATGGGTTTCATAAAATACATATTTGAAAAGGATATCAAAATAAACATATCCAAGAGAAACGGAACAAAAAATACAACAAGAGAAATAAAATCATATTGGTGCACTTGTTTCGACTCGATTTATAACTTCTTCAACTAGCTCTAAGTTGAAAACAAACCCGAGAGCCTCAATTTTCTCCTTCTCTTTCTCTTCTCCACGCCCTCTCTCTCTCTCTCCCCTCTCTCTAATCTATGCAAAATGATGGAAAAAAGAAGCCGTACATAGTTAAATAATCAAACTAGTGCTCGAGGGCGCGTCGGGCAGGCCTGTAGCGATTCAGCTTTGTGTACATGCCATCCAAAACCCGTTTTGATTCTTCTAACCAAATATTTTACATTCTTGGGCCTAATTTTGATTGTATTAACTTAATGAATCGTGATTATCATAAACTCGAATCTTATTTATGGATTAACATTTCAAGGTTTACAACGCCAATTTTTGATTTTGTCAATTCCGGGTCATTGGGCTTTTCAATCTAATTTCTTCCACATCTTTTGATCTCGATTCATTTATATTTATTTAGTTACCCATATTTATTATGTTTTAGAAATTCATACCTTATAATACTTTAATATTTAGATATCATTTTTATTCATCATATTTACAAAAAACACATCCATCACTACTATCAAATGTAATAACCTTAACCTATCTATCCAATTATATTATCATCTCAATTTATATATACCTCTAAATTTTCATAATATAAGACCTTTTGTGTAACATATATAAATATGTAGTCATCAAAATATAAGGTAAAATACCTCTCCTTGCTCAATAATAAAAAATAAAATGGCCAATGAATTATTTAATGGATAGCTTTAAGAAAAAGTTCACTCAAATATAAGGAAAAATATTTCTCTTTGATTGATAAATAAAAGTCAAATAGCCAATAAATTATTAAATGTGCAGCTTGAAGAAATAGTTTACTCATTTTGATAATTTTCCTTAGTGTTTTTGGATTGCTTTTTTCTTTTTTAATTTAATCCACACAAATCTACATGAGTGAAAGTTAGATTTGTCAAAATACTAATTTTCATTTGTAACCTTTTATCTAGATATAAAATTAGCTATTTATGCCACAAATTATAGAAATACTTATCCTCAAAATTAAGTTTAGCCTCATATCATGATGTTCATAATACACATAAAATGGCTAATTCATATTCATCTAAATAGCTTGCATTTAAGGACATGATATAACATTACAAGAATATATCCATATATTCTATAAGTACCACCAAACGTTTAAGATGATAAGTTGAAAACTTGGACTATTGATATCCCTATAAGAGACTTGTTAGTAGAATGAAAATATTTTAAATCAGTGTTTAGAAATATCTTAGTGTGGTACTATTAATAATTATGTAATATCCCGGATTTTGTTCGGATTAATTTATTATCAATGTTAATTTTTGGCAAATTGGGTGTGATAAAATTAATTAAATATTGAGAAATTTTGGGAGGATATTTGGATCGTTTGGGCTGGCTCCCGGGGTGCGCCGGTGTTGCC
>JAODPA010099295.1:0-21625 GCA_025585075.1 Nepenthes mirabilis
GGCAAAAAACTGAGAGAAGCAATCGGGGAGAGAGAAAGGACGTGAGGGTTAGGGTTTTTCCACGATGATGGCACGGTGGTGGGCTTGACCGACGAAGGTGGCAGACAGGCCGGCGGTGGCCGGCGACGGCCGTGCGAGGCGGTGGCTGGCTGGGGCGGCCGGTAGAGCGCCGGTAACAATCGTGGGAGCCCGGTGAGAGGAGGAACCACGCGAAAGAGAAGAAGAAATAATGGAGACTTTCGGGTCCGATTCCGAGCTCAAGCTAATTGGAGAAAACGTAGAGTACATCGATGCAAGTGTTCTCATGCTCACTCTTTGTTCTCTTTAAATTTTTAGTTGTTTTTCATTGGGTATTTTCATCGCAATACCTGCCTAAAGAGTGAAAAATATGTACCCATGATAAATGTTCAAGAAATATATGGTTTATTGTTCGAATCGTGCTCCGATTTGTTCGGTTGAATATCTCCAAACCTAACCCCATGCCCAAAATGGGATTTCTATTTTTCCTCCCATATTATGTTAAATTAACCCCAAAATGTGAATCACCACGTCCCAAATATGCATATATATCGTCTAGATGATCGATCTCACAAGTTTTGACCCGTTCGTGAAGTCTTGATACTTTAAAAGTGGCCTGACACTGTTCACCCGAGATGAAGGTATAAAATTTACCATTTTTCCCTTCGTATTATATTAAGTTGATCCCAAAATATGAATCATCACGTCCCAATTATACATATATATTGACCGGACGTCCGATCTCACAATAATCGACCCATTCGTGGCGTCCGTACGCTCTAAAACGGCACTGACACTGTTCACCCGAGAATAAATAAACTTTTTGCATGTTTCCATCATAATAAATTATTATGTAAGCTATGACTAATTGTTTATTTTTGATTGTAAACCCCGAAAATATATGTTTATGCTCTGTTTGCAAAGAAAAGTATTCTGGAGGATCCTAATGTAATATTGGCTCCTCGTTGGTAAGGAATTCCAATCTCTCTCATAAATTTTGATAATCATGCATATAAATTGAATTGTTAAAAATGCTTAAGTTCCAAAGAAAGATAAAAACCGATCAAGTAATCGAAGGGAAGTCCACAATATAATATGTGAATGATTGAACCTTCCAAATGATGGGAGATATTATAAATTGGATGTGGTGAACTTTCCCTCAAATGGAAATGGAATAATGAAATTAGGACCATTAACTTATGTTCATTGTATAGTATTCTCTGATTTGCCACGTCAATCAACGTGGAAACACAATGAATACTTTGGCCACGTATTCTAGCCGCTTATGGGAGCATGTGATATCCATGGTACGTCCTAGGATACTACTGTGAAAGAATGAGGAATTGCCCTAGTATCCTGGAAAAATGGGACGTTTATCGGTCCGTCTACAGGCTGAATATGTAGATGATCCCCCGACGAGTCTAAGAATAAGCCCTCATAGCCTTAGACCATGTGGAGTATCATGATCCTTTTCTCATTCTCTCGCATCGTTGCTAGTACAGCCTACTGGCCCTAATCTGTAAAGATTAATAAAAATAATAAAAGTGTACAAAAACCTATCTAATGTTAATATGCAACCCATGCGATTCCAAAGGTCCCCTTCCATGTTCCCTTTTTAATTAAAGTTATATGATTTCCCCCATCCCACCATCATTTCTATTGTTTATCTATCCTTAAATAGTGATGCATGTTTACACTTATTGAGTTGTACGCTCACCTTTACTATTTCTCCTTCCAGATGAGAGTATGAGCTAATGCCCCATTAGTTAGAGTGAAGAAAGGGATTTGCTTGAGGAAATTAGCTGGACATCAAAGACTTAAAGATTTGGACATGTCTAATGTAATAGAATGTAAATAGCCGAGTTAGATTAATGTGGTGTGAATATTGTGGCTTGTTATTATTTTATGGTTATTGTTATACTTCTACAGATTTTTAGATCTAGTTCTGCTTTCGCATTTATTTGGATGCTTTGCATTTTGTTTAGGCCTAGGTGGCATCTCTATTAGATCCAACGTAGTAATGTAAGTGTACTATATTGGATCCATGGATGATATGGCAAATGTGGATCCTATGTATGTGTTGTGGTAATGAAAATATTAAAGTGTGGATATTTATATGTTTGTACAGGTTTAATTAACATGTTTTATTTTTAATTTTTCATCCAATTACAGAGAAAATTCTATCAAAATTTCTACAGAAATTTATAATATTAATTATGGCATTTATTTATGTGTTTATTGATGGAGGTTATTTAAAAAATAATAATCTGATCCGTCACAACTGCAGTCGCCGCCTTCTTCTGCTTTGGATTTCTAGGGGTTTCTCCAGTGGAAGGTGCGTCAACAAACTCGATTGTAATGGCACCAGCTTTCCTCTTGTGAGAAGGAACTCTTATCTTTTGGACTGAAGAAGGCAGTCCCCAGCGTGCCCTCTTGGCTTCCTCGTCGGAAACCAAGTGGTCTCTCCGAAACTCACAGAGGTGGCCCTTCACTAGCTTCAAAAGTGGCTTCACAACAGCAGTCTCCTCGTTTGTGGGCATCCTGGTGAAAGTGTCAGGCAACCTGCCCCAATCCGTAGACAAAGGCTATAACTTATCAACATACACATAGAAGAACCTATTTTTTCAATTCTTCAAGGAGTCATAGATGGCACTGTTGATCTGGAGCCTTCGTGGGGACAGGGAAACCCATTCCCCACTTTCGGTGAACTTGAATATCACCCTATCCGCCTCCACCATTAGCAATCGAGAATGATGGTGGAGAAAAATATAAAGCGAGCACAGATATTGCACGACATTAGCATGAAACCATGCGATGGGAATGTGAAGAGCAATAAGGATGTCTAGCAGCTTGTCAGGAATCAGAAGACGTGACCCGCTCCTCAAGTGGACCTCGTATATAGTAATGCAGCCCTCAAGAGGAGAGCACGCCCTGTCCTCCTCACTGGACATCCGGAAGATGATCTGCTTAGATATATTGTACTCAACGTACAACTCCCTCACTTTGCTAGCCTTGATTGCGGAAGCAATTTGAGTAACAGAAGATGCCATGGGAATGGAAGTAGGAAGGAAGCAAAACACTTAGAAAATTCTTTCGGAAAGAGGGCATGGGAAGTTTGAAACAAAACGGACTGAATACTTATAGGCATATGAACGTTGGAGAAGGGCAATACATCGAAAAGGTGCACCCATCATTGTTGACACGTGTTGCATTCAGAAAGGGTGCAGTCGAATCAGATCCTCTAGAATATTAATTATTGGGATCGTAAATTCACTGCATGTTGACGCGTGGCCAACTTTTTCACTGACACTTCGGCGGCATGATGGCTCGTCGTTTATACTCTTACCAGTTCTCTAAATTCTGGCCCAGAATGTCAATGAATCTAAACAACACTTTGATTAATGAATTCAGTCAATGCTTCCTTTAGTAGTTCTCCGAATTCTGACCTAAACAGTCAATAAATCCGATCAATACTTCCTTCACGAGTTCTCCGAATTTTGGCCCAAACGGTCAACGAATTCGGTCAACGTTTCCTTTACCAATTTTCCGAATTTTGGCCTAGTCGGTCAACGAATCTGATCAATGCTTCCTTCACGAGTTCTCTAAATTCTGGCCTAAACGGTCAATGAATCCGATCAATACTTCCCACAGCTTTGCTCTTCGAATCTTAACTTTACGGTCGGCAACTACAAGTAACGCGATCAACAACCCAAGAGCCCTTACCAGTTTCCTCACCAAGTCTTCTCAGGCAAGTATCCCAACCATTCACGTCCCATCTTGAATATGCTGGAGGCCGGAGTCCCAAACCACCAACATGGGGGCTAGTGATGGGAATGCCATTAACGGGCTGGTCCACAAAAGAAAAAACGACCCAAAACCTCAACAGCCCATTTACGCCTGGACAGTCATTGTTAGTCGTTGACCGGACGAAAGGCTAATGAGTCAATAAAAACCCAAGAGCAGCACAGCCTACTTGGGCCCAAAACGGTCAAAGCATCTGTTGATCGAGAGCGTGGCCAGAAGACTGGCTGTTAACCAAGACTGATGCGACCCAAGTTCAAATTGGTCCACGTGTTTGTCCTCAAGCTACAACGGCCTTCTCCACTGATTTCGCACTCTCCACAAAAGGCAACCTTCATTGTAACGATCGCCTCCAGAATCAATACGCATTCCTAAAGGAAGACGCCAGGATCCACTCCTTGTCTACTGGAAACCCTAACGGTTACAGAACGCAGAATGAAAGAAATCAATTCAATGATCGTTACAGCTATAAAGACTCCACGCCAGAAAAGGCAACTATCCCAACAGAGCACGGGTATCAAGCCCTTCTACACAAGGAACGCACAGTGAATATAAAAGGCCATGAAGTTTTCACTTCCAAAACAGGTTTTCACTTGTCTACAAAAAGCCTTCTCTCGTAAAAGCTCTCACGCTTTCAGTATCGACCATTCTAACGCTCTCTCTTTCTTTGTTATTACATCCCCAGCGAACTCAATACTGAGATATCTTGCTCCTCACGAGCAACCAAAGTCTTTCTACTTATGAGAGCACTTCTCTATCACAGACACTCTCTGCATACATATTGCATCTCATTGCATCCACCTTCTATCCTTTTTACTTTGAAGGTTACTTACTGATTTGAGCGTCAAAGTATTTTCGATAGAATAACTTCCAACCGTCACCTGACTTCTTGTTCGCAGTCGTGGTGTGCAGGATCCAGATTCAGCGGATGAAGCCTAACTCAGACGGATGATTTGACCTGAATTTATTCAAAATTTAGATTCAAGACGTATCACAGAATAATAAAAAATATAAGACGAAAGAGAAGAAAAATTATTGGTAAAATATCATTTACAATAATAAGAATAACGTATTCAAAATCAATTGAAAATGAAATACACAATTCTAGACTCAAACAAATGAGCAAATATTCATCTTCTCTCTTTCCTCTCACTTTCTCTTCTTTTTTCTCTATCGATGCTCAAACAACTCAAAGAACCGTCATGAATATCCTAAAATCATATCAGGATAAATTCTATATCAAGAATGACACACTAATACCCATCTAGCACGAACCTATTGTGTAAATAGCGCACAAGCACCTACCAAACAAATTTCAAGAGTAGAATATTTTGGATAAAATATGTATATGCATATTTTAGGTGTACATTAGGCACCTCTATTTTAAGTAGAATACACATATACACCTCTTAGACGATCATTGGATGGCTCTATTCCGAACAAATAGTACATATGCTTAGGTTAGGCTCACATGCTTGTGTTACTCAATAATTTCCTTTGGTTAGGTTAAGACTCGTGTGTCATCGGACATTTCATTTGATGATATATTGAATAGATATATAACTCATAAAAAAAAATGACTCAAAATCTAATAAAATAGAATAATATTATTATGTTTATATTAAAAAAAAGTTGATTGAATGCAATAGTGCCACCTGCATTTACTCAATATTTTGTTAGGTTCTAAAGATGTCGATGAATGCTTCACCATGATTACACATAAGGTGAAGTATTACACCCATCAACACCATTATTAAAATTTGTTCTTTTCACTTTGAAACTTAAATTGTTCACATATTGTTGATAATACTCTCTCACTTAATATTGGTGTTCAAGTCACATCAATATTGGTATTTCAATTTGATTTTATATAAATACTGTTATCTAAAAATATGTTCTGTTAACCTTCTTTTATCAAAAATTTGCCCATTTAAGTCTGTTTATATCAAAAATCTAATTGTCCTATTATGTAAGTTTTTTTTATCCATCAACCAACAACATGACCAAATACTGCAATTTAACCAAATTGATGAATGATAAAATACATATATGGCCTCAATCAAATGATTAAATCTTTTCCTTTTTGTGTTCTCACTTCTCTCTCTCTCATGTGCGGCACCCTTATGTGTGAATATTGCTTAGATTAAATCTAGAATCAGAATATGAGTATTTAAACCCATAAGAGCTACTTGAGCGGCTATCCTATGATACACCGTATACAACCTATGGAATCTTTTTTGAAATTGCCACAAGAGAAACATATTGTGCCACCCTATGCTTCTAGGTTACCGCGCGAATGAGTGCTATTATTTAGGCTTCTTCTAATAGGTTTAAGTTGTTGTCTTAGTATTTAAGCTTCATGTGTAAGGTGATAATTAGTGCATCTGTTAGACACTCTTATATTAACCGATATAGCTGCTTCCACTCCAAAGTATAAATTGTAAGGTGCCTCTTTCATGATTTCCCTCAGAGTCTGTCAATAAACCGGCTATTATTCAGAGTTTTCATTGATATGAGATCAGCTTTGCCCATTACCTCTAATAATTGTATAGTTGTATCTTAGTTTTTTATTGTTTTGAGGGGTAGTGATATGAGCCCGCATGTAATTCGCGCGAAACCTGGAAAACTAGAAGTGGAGATGGGAAAGGGAAGGAGAACTGGGGAGACGCACTGACAGAGGGAACAGAAGAAACAAAACGAGAGGAGAGAGAGTAAAGACGCCAGAAAAGCAGAACAGGTGAGGAAAATATTACTCCATTAGTCGGTCGGCAACAAGAAAGCTTATAAAGAAAAACAAATCTAACAAAATTTAGTAAGGAAATTAAAGAAAAAAAAAATGAACCCAACAGAATGCAGTTAGGAATATGTGACAGAATGCAAAACAGAATATAGGTAACAAAATTATATAAGTTAAATATAGCCCCAAAATTTGAGGAGTTGCTTGGTTTTCCTGGCACTTCTTCTTATAGTCCAGTGAACTGATAATGCATCATAAACTACATCAATGAAGCCAATGACAGGTAGCATAAAGATGAATAGAAAATCCTGATTTTAAATACTTATCCATACTTGATGAACTCTTTTCTTGAGAACCGAGTTTCATTGTTATGGCCTTAGGGATGTTGATTTTAGTTTTCTTTTCCTTGTCTCTTTCTCTATTTTCATATAAATTTTATATCACCTTCAATAGTTTATGATATAAAATGTTCAATTTTCAAGATCAATATTTATTAATAGATATGTCCTATCAATCAATTTACATATAATTATGATTATTAAATGAATAAAATTAGAATATGACTTAAAATTGCCCGTGAAAACTCATTCAAGTCTCACTATAAAAACCTTCACAATTAGAGAAGTTCAAGTGAAAATTTTGTTTGATATTTTCACTTAAGGGAAGAATGACTGGGGACTCTTCATTCCTGATTAGTTACCTTAGGCGATCCCTAAGGATGGATTCCAGTCTGTTGTAACGGTGGATGTCCCTGCCACGAGAGATTTATTGGTAGTTCCTTGAGGCTTCAAGATATTATCAAAAGGAGAGTCCCCTAGTAAACTTTCCTTATTTTATCAAAAGGGATTAAAAATATTTCATGTACTAATGGTTGCAGTCATCAATTCTTATATCTTGATAATATCTGCATTACTGCGCGACCCACAAAAGGAAAAAGTGCAATGTTTAGTGCAATGTTGTCAAAAATCGCAGAGGGTTCAGGTAGTGAATGTGTCCCTTCTGATAAATTGAGACATTTGCAGGAGAAACCAATTTGTTTTAGTTAGATTTGTCATGTAATCAACATTCATGGTAAGCTCTGTTTCATTCACTTCAACATTCATGACATTACCGTATGTTCAACGGAAGCAGAAGCAGCATTTGACCGTCCTATCTGAGAGAGAGAGGGAGAAAGGTAAGATTCAAACACAGCTAGAAGAGATTTCTTCTGTTCAACATCAGCATTGCTTTCCGCTTCATCAGTAATCTGATGCTGCATCCATGCAACTCAGATTTTTCTTAAAGGGCAGCCATTAAGACGACGTCAAACTACAAAAATAGGCCGCCAACATGATTTTCTGACAACCGTCTAAGACTGCTACCTCTTTCCTGTCAAAAGAGATTGTGCCAATATAGTGTGCTTCAGCTTTTCACAATTGCCAACAGTGTTATTTTAGAACACTAACGTATTTTGCACAAACGATGGTGTTTACGTAGCCACAGTTAATGAGATCAATTCCATTAATCTCTGAAATTGCATCAACAGGAATGAAGATGTTAATGGATTAAGTGATGGGAGTTTTGTTATCATACCAAGGTGCGTGTACGCGAATCAAGTTCCCTATCTCAATCTCGACATCATGACAAACTCTTGAACTAAAGATGATAGTCATCGTCTTTCCAAAATCTTCCTGTTGGCAATTCTCTATCTGTGGACATCTCTGCAGAATAAGAAATGAAGAAAAAACCCGAAGGATTCACCAAATATGAGAAGTTCTGAACTTACAAGAACGAAAATATCACCAAAGTCAAATATAACATAACCTCTTTGTCACAGGTAATGCAGTGGCAAACAGTCAGCTTTGCATCGAAGTATTTTGACAAGATTTTCACATCAATGCACCTTGCCACATCTGCATATAAAAGACAAATAAGAAATGAACACCCGACAATTTTCATACATACATAGGAGGAGAAACCATGTCAAATCACGGACCCACCTATGCAGCAGATATTTAAACACACAATTTACTAGAATTGACAAAGTACTGCAAAATTGATGCTGTGAATGCTGTCAGGAAAGCAAGTTCAGCACAAGGTTGGAAAAAGAAAAATAAAACAGTTTCACCTTCTGGACTGGCGTCAGTCTCTAGAAACTTCAAGAACGCTAAATCTAGTTCCTTTTCACAGTGCATCACCCTCTGGAGTTTTCCAAACAGATCAGTACTGCAGAAATTGGCCACACATTCAAAAAGGGTCAAAACATGTTTCTTAATGATTGATTCATAGTGGCAGCCCGAGCTTCCATACTGACTTTGATTGTTTTCTCACTGCTATGGCAGCTCCATCACTCACAACAGCAGCACCAAGGGCTTCCTCAAATTGGTCCGCCATAGTTTTCTTTTTGGTTTCCATGACTACAAGATTTAGGTTTCGGACATGTGCCTAAATAAGATAAGAAGCATCAGTCGTATACTTGATAAGTTAGAAAGTTGTTTTCTCTAGATTTGCTAATAGTTTTTATTCCATATTGAAGTAGAATGTGTGAGAGAGAATTGATGAGGATGGGCACAAAGGGAATAAACCTAACATCAATAATTTGTCATTAAAATGATGACTGAGAAACAAAGCACACGGATTGCTAAGTCTTGATCTTGCAATTGCTATTCTTATATCCATTCTCATTGTTCTGTTTGAAAAAAAAAAAAAAAACTAGTCATCAAGTTTTAAAAATCTGTAGAATCAGCAACCATGGAGAAGTTGTAGGTTGAACACAATTGAAGATATGCTCACACTTCTTGGCCAAGAAAGAATGAAACCCATCCAGCTTGTAAGCCAAGGGTCAAAGTAATCATCAGCCATGAAATAGTTGTTGTAAAGGATTGTGATGACGTGGTTCAACTCAAAACTCAACTTTTTCAAGAACATTGTCCATATAAGCTCCTTCTGATACCTCTTCAGGTTCTTCCACACGATTGACTGATATGAATTTGTTATGCATTATGACATTCACGTCACTCCAGTCTACTTATGAAGCGAATCTAATCTTGTTGCTGCCACCATTCACAAGGGCAATTGTAAGCTACCTCTAGCATAGCAAATCATCTTCTCATAGAATACAAAGTGGCGGGCAAAGTAATCATTTTCTTCAAACCAATCAAGAAGATATTCATTCTACTTTTCCTCCACTGAATTCCAGTAGGCCAATCTGTCAAGCACAAAATTCCGAAAATATTTTATTGATAGACTCATTGTAAAACTAGGAGAAAACATATTCCATTTTGAAACCCTTCAAATCTTTCAAAAAGACTGTCAATCTCTTCAACAAGTTGTCCACAACTTACAACTTGCAACTGGACAGCTCCACAACCCACTCTGATTTTACCTTCATCTTCATCTTTCTTATTCTCCCCTGCTGTGAACTCATGCTCTTCAATGTTCCTCTTCGTGCTCCTCCTTGATAATATTATTACTGATCCCTAAAATTCCATGATGATAACAGGTCCAAGCAAGGCAAAAAAGTATACAACTTCCACACTAGTATTCCTCCTCTGAACAATTGATTTCTGAAAATATGCTACACACGAAAATATTATACACATTTTTTGAATGAAAAAACATATAGTAACAAAGACATCTGTAGAGGGTGGATGGTAACACTTGGAACCCTTTATGTTGGTGAGTGTCATGTAATGACTTAAGTAAGAGCAACTAAACTACTTCATAGACAAGTCAGCCAAACAGCAGCAAGTGTATGGCTGTGATTGTAAGGGTGATTTTAAATGGGAATTGGCTATAAGAAACAATGCTTGTGGTGTAATATGAGACATGATGAATGTGAATGTGTTGACAATGAGTTCCAAGTTTCTTCCATGGATTAGACAACTCCTCTATCCCGTCCATCTGTTTTTCCTTTCATTTAGTCACTCCACACACACACACACACACACACATAACACAATTTGAGGAAGAAGTATACCCAACTAGAACAAATAGGTACCTCATCATCACTTGATGATCCACTATGCATATCCTCATAGCAGTCTTCATTATTCACATCTGCTTCTCCTAAACAGAAAGCTGCCAAGCTTTTGTTCTGCAATATTGGAACAAATATTCAATCAAATTCAGAAGAAAGAACTTGAAAATATAAAAATTGTTCCAAAGAATCTATGAGAACCGATTTAGAATTTGCATAAAAGACATCATCCTTCCCCTGGAGGTCATCCAAAAGCTCAGCCATGGAGTACTTAGAGCAGCCATTCTGGACAAGTTCTACTGGTATTGCGTGGTCTGATTCTCTGATCTTGTCAACCTGCAAACTGCCGACAATATCAGCTGCCAAAGGATCCTTGCTCATGTGCTCAATAGTTTCCCATTCATCCAGCAAGTCAGCCTTGGATGCATCCGTATCCTCGTCCTTTGGAATATGAGGGTAAATGAATTCTTTCTCATGTGGTGGAAAATGAAACAAGGATTTAGACTTGATTTTCTCTCTACCACCTACAGCAGATGAGTCCAAAGTTCAACAAATGCATAGAGTCACAACAAAAATCACATTGAGGAACCAATGTTAAGATCCACAAACACGTAAGATTAATAGGTGTTTCTAATCGGAATGCACGAATTTTGAAAACCATAACTTCAATACAAGGAATTATTGATCTAGATACTAAGACATAAACAATATGAAATAAATTCAAGTGCAGATATACAAAGTATATACAATATGGCGATGAAGGAAAAACTTCAGAAAAACCAAAAACACTTCGGACCATAGTTGCCAACTAAAAATCTACTGCATGACGCGAGTCAATTTATAGACTCACAAACAGGCGTGCTAACCCATGCTGACTTGCAAACCCACAACTACTGAGATACCTTATAGTTTCTCCAAGTGGATATCCGTCCACTGAACTCTTCCAACCATAAACAATCTTTCAATTCCACGTATGAGCCACACAATGGAAGTAGAGTGGTTCACTGTCTAAGAGATTTCATGATATCCAGACACTCATTATCAATAAAGAAGGAAATCTCTTTAAAAAATGATCGTTCTCACAAATCTCACAAGGGATGCAAACTTGGGCTCTCAAACAAAGGGCTTTCTAATTTCTCTTTAGTTTTGTCGTGCCTTCACTCCCGACGAAGGTTGAGGCCCTTCAAAATAAAAAATATAAAAAAAGACTCCTAGCCAAAGTGGTTTAGCATAGCGAGAAGTGGATATAAATTAGTTTTCCGATAGAGCGAAGATCTTGTGGATATCGCATAAAATGACTCTAGCACTTTGCAGCTTGAACATCTGTGGAGTGTTTCCCATCTTATCGAGGTCTCACTAGATGCATGTAAGAGGTTTACACTTCCTTTTGGTTGTTTGACCAGCATTATTGTCCAAGCTTCATATTTCTTTCCCTCCTGAGTCTTGTGCACAACTTTCAAAACACATAGGCATTCCACTATATTATAGAGCCGGACACATTCATCGTGCACAATAAGCTTCCACATATGAGCCATACAAAGAAACCCCTCATGATTGCAAGTTAAGTAAAATGGTTGAATGTTTAAGTTAGTGATGTCATGGTATTCAAATGGTGATCATCAACAAAGAAGAAAATCTCTCTCAAAAAATAAATGATGGTTCACACAAATCTCACGAAGGATGCACACTTGGGCTCTGAAATAAAAGGCTCTCTAATTTCTTTGCAACTTAGTCGTACCTAAATATCTGATAGAGATTGAGGCCTTTTAAAATCAGAAAGAACTCCCAAATAAAGCAATTAAATATAATGGGAAGTAGCAAAAACTTGTTTTCCGCTAGAATGAAAATGGCACGAATATAGTGCGAAATAACTCAGGTACTCTGCAGCTTGAGCGTCTATCATGCAAGTGTCATACAAATCCTCTGTGGAAATTTATAGCTTGAGCGACTCTAAAGTGGACGTCACATGAATCGACTCTGGAAACTGTAGTTCGAGTGCACAAACATGTAGCCATCAAGCTTTTGAATATAAATTAGCTTGAGCATACGGAATTGAATAGCAAATTTTACACAAACAAAAGATGCTCGAACCTTGAGTGAAAATCTCCTAAACAATATTTCTCACAAGCGAAGCTTGAGCAAATATTCTTCCCACGCCTAGAGTATGAACATTGTTTTCCAACCAATCCTCTTAAAATCCATTTAGAATTGAAAAATAGGGTTGTTTACACTTAACCAACTACTTTCTTTGTTTAATTGCATTGTTTTCCACACAATATTCACTTGCTAAGGCTCCATATTGTCTTGGTCTTCTAAAGCACAAAGACTGTCTCTATGTAACCTCCACCATTGACTTGCAACAGAGATTAATTAGCGCATTCCATGATTCACCCATGGGAGACCACTTGGGTAATTTGACTATAGACAAATGATTGTATACCTACTTCTAGCATGCCTTGAAGCAATGAATCAAATCTTTTATTCAGCCATGATAAATGCGATAAAATAAGCAAGTTAAGCCTTGCCCCTGTTTAGTTCAGCCCTTACTTGCTCCTGCGCATGCATGGCATCATATCACTATGTATTTCATTCAGGGCTTGCCTAAATCAGACAAGATAAATATTATCATTGTAGTGGAGGATGGGCTTACCAATTATGCCAATTTTCAACTTTATCACATTCCTTACCTATCACTAAGGGCCAGCTTCTCGTTGATCAAATTGCAAAATAACATGGCAGTACTTATTATGCAATCACAGGTTGAGACGATATTTCGTATCCTCTTTGGCAAGAACTCTTTAGGGGCCTAGGTACCTAACTACCCAAGAGCACGACACATACCCACAAATAAATGGCCAGATCAAAAGAGTTAAACAATGTGTCGAGGCGATGGATAAAATAACATCTAATATACAAAATATCAGCAAATATATCTCAAATATCAGCCTCCCTTGATACAGATATTTCCCGATGCCATGGAACAAAAACGATATTTTGATTGATATTTTCAATATTAGAAATACACCCATACGGCCGATGATTCCCACCTTTTGTTCTCATTCTCCTTCTCACCTGAGCCCCTGCTTTTCTTCTCATCTCTTCTTGTTTTGTTCGGCATCGATATCACCTAAATCACCCAAATTTGTTTCATTTCTTCAATTTTAAATTTCTAGCTCACTTAAATGACACCTCAACCCTAATCTCACAATTAAAAAACAAAGATATCATCTTTCAAAAGCTTATATTTTTTTTCTCAATCTAAAATTGGAGTCTACTTCTTTGCAAACAACAAATTGTAAGATTATCATTTTATATTTGCTATTTTTCTTTCCTTTTTTTTTTGCTCCATTTAGCCTATATCCTAGTGTTTCCAACAGATATCTCATGGATTTTAGGGCCAAAAGCATGATTTGATTCATAGTTGTTCAAATCAAAAGCCAAACTAAATCCTAAAAACAATTCTGAGACAAAATTTCACAATCTAGTAAAATTTATAATTTGAATTTGTAGGTTTGTATTGTACAAGCTTAAGTCACATGTTTTCTTTTTTATTACTGAATTAATTTCCCCAATTTGTTTTTTCCCAAAAAGAAAAATATCAAAATTTAGTTTTTTTTGCTAAGAGTATGCTTGGATTTGATAAGAATTCTTAGACCAAGTCTAAATACATGTGTAGTTGATTGTTGAATTCTTTTTTTTCCCCCCAAATATAGATAAAAAATGATTTTATTTTGCCAAGATTATACATGATTTTGATGAAAATTTCTTTAATCAAGTCTCTCTCTCTCTCTCTCTCTCTCCCCGTGTATCGACATATATATATATATAGTTAATTGTTGAATCATTTTTTTATTAGTTTTGAAGATTAATTGTCAAAGTTATAATTTAAATCATACTTAGTAGTTAGTAGTAGAGGAGTTTAGAAAATATTGTGCTTGGCAGTGGGAGTTGAATATTTTATTAATATCTAATATGGATGGTGACTGTTGATCCTATTTCCTAAATAGTAGTACTAAAATATTACACGGAATATATCATGGATTTCATTTCAATTTAACTTATAGTTATGATGGAAAAATATTATATAATGCCGTTGGGTTTGATTAAAATGCTCCCCCTGGAAGCCTGTATAGTATATTTTGTTGACTATGGATTTATTTATTATTAAAATATGATAATCATTTATAAATCACAAAATTATTAGTCTATTAATGTTGCTGGAATTTTAGAAACTTATAAATAACATTAAGAAAAGGAGGCAGGGGTAGTAATGGTGGAGCAGGAGGGACCATGAGGGTGATATGGGATGAAGTATTGGCAAAACCATGCCAAGGGGCTTGAATAAATGTGATTGAAAGTTTTATGACAAATTTTCAGCAAGGGTTCACTAGGCTCAAAGAACAGTTGCAGCATGTTAGGGGGAATGTTATTCTGTGTATCCAAGTTTTAGGAAAAGAACCCATGTCAACCAATCTGAACGTGCAAAAGAAATAGAGATCATAGAAGAAGATGAATAATAAGATGATGAAGAAGAAGATTCAGAGGGACTTTCAATGAGGACATAATGGGCAGTAAACTTGCAGACCCAGCACAAAGGGCTGCTTAGAACATAGTAAAGCATTGTGGATCTAGGTAATGAGGATAATGACTTTGAGATGGCTAGACAAGAGAGTATCAGAAGTCATATTGTTTAGAAAGAGAGACAGATTTAGAGGACACTCATCTCATTTTGGGGATGCTGGCAGTACTTGTGGAGGGAGGGCAATTGGTGGTTGGAACTTGAGGATGCCTCAATCCAATGTTGTCTGAGAGCTGGACACATGCATCAAGGAGCAGGAAGCAATTGATTAATCCCGGAAGCACACAAGCTCATTTCCAGGAAAATTGCTCATCCTTGTATCGGAGAAAGAACTCAAAACAATCTAAGATTAAGGAACCACAAAGAAGATTTTGAGAAAAAAAGGTTGGGACCAATAATAAGTTGTTTTTTATGGTGGAGCAACATTCCACTTGATATTATCACCAATAATAATTTGTACCAACTAATGTATAAACTACAGCTAAATGTGATAGAGTAATTAAAGGCCTATGTACGAGTTGATGAATGTTCATTTGGAGGTTGAGTATAGGCAATTGAAGGAGTTGATTGACAATTTCGGTCCTATTTGGGATGAAAGAGGTGTTAACATTATGTGTGATAGATGGAATATTATAATACATAAGCACTTCAATAATTTTTGTTTATAGACCCTGAGTTATAGTTAATCACAATTCTATTGAAGTCATGAAAGTTAATAGAATAAACTAAGAGTACTAAATCAAGTTGATGGACAAGGTGGTTGATGAGATCTGAGAAGATGGATATTTTCAGATTATTAAAGACATTAAGAGGGCAATGAAACCAGTTGGGCAACTTATTTTGTAGAAGAGGGGGCATCTCTGTTAGACTGGATGTACATCACATTGTTTGGATGCTTGTCTATAGACCAACTTTAATTGATTATATGAATATGTCCACAAATGGCCACTAGTGGTCTTGTCTCACAAATACGGGTTTTGGCACCAACTTTTTTATTGTGGATATCAACATAATCAAAGACTAAGAACAAGATCAAATCTGACACTTATAAGTCCTCAAGATTCGGAAGGATAAAAGGTGAGCTTGCCGATGGGGATAGAAGTTTATTTTAGGAAAAGTTTTTTAGAGGGTGGCAAACAAGGTGATTAAAATGCAAGAATCCCTTATTGTAAGTGTTGAGATTGGTTAACAATGATGAAAAATGATTGGTTAATAGTAATGAAAAACCGACAATAGGGTTCATTTATATTGCCATGTAGGAAGTAAAGATGGCAATGACTTCATTTATAGTAATGAAAAACCCATATTTATTGCATTCTCCTCAACATTAGCTTCTTCAATGACTTCATTTCCTTGCCCTAACCAACACTCGTCTTTTGAAGTGTCCATACGTGCCACATTTCTTTTATCAAACCTTTCTTGATTAGAATGATTAAAAAAATACCTCTTGATCTTCCTTTTGGAGCGTATGAAGTTCGGCCTCTTCCTCCATGTCTTCCGGTACCACCTCTTCCGCTAAAACCTTGGTTTTCACCATCTATTCCTCAACAAGCATAGCTCTTTCTAGAGCCTCTTCCTCGATAGGTGTTACTTCTACCACTATCCCTTTGAGAGCTTGTAACACTGCACTCCTTGACATCTTTCAAATCAAGTTGGGATTGGAGAGCTTGCTACAATGAACTAGTAGACTTATTTCTCAATCTTTGTTGATGCACTTGCAATAAGCACATCAACCCATCCATCTTCATAGTGATTACAGCTTCAATCTCCTCAAGAGCACCACATAATCAAATTTCGAAGGCAACAAACGGAAAATTATCTCAATTACCTCTACATCAGTTTTACTCCAAACATTTCTTTTCATGTCATAGAAGATCACTAAAACTTTTGCAAAATAGTCTGATATGGATTCCATCTCGTTCATGCTTAACTGATCAAATTCAGTTTTCAAGTTTTGCAGCCTCATCTTCACCACTTTGTGGACCCCCATACACAAGCTTCGAGTATCGCCCATCCCTCATGAGGTTTTTGCATTAGCAATCTTCTCAAAATTTGCTTCATCAATGACCTGATAAATTGTAAACAAGGCCTTTTTATCCTTCTTTCCGGAGTCTGTAAGCTCCTTCTCTGATGCTGACCAACTCTTCCTCTTTCATGCTCTGCTTTGCAAAGCCATTATCTACCCCATCCCAAAAATCTTGGGATTTCAGCAATACATTAAATTGGATACTCTAATGGTCATAATTTCCCCCAGAAAGCTTGAGAATTTGAAATGGAAAGGTTCCATGCTCCACCTTCAACATTTCAGCAAAATAGAATTGGCTTCACATAGTGAGAAGAAAAATCACAGGCTGAAAATTTTGGTAAGGAGTGAAAGATGTAACAAAAATCACATGTTGAATGATGAAAGATCAACAAAATCTGTTGCAGCTCATGGTGATGCAAAATGAACATAAGAATCACATAATCGCAGGGGTCATATTTGTTTTGGCGGTAAGGAAGATTTATGGAGGAGAACGGAACTGAAGGATGGGCCCTCAAATAAACACAAATTGCAGCGGATAGTTTTGATAGTGGAAGATTTTGGTGGAAGGAATTCAAATTGGTATACACTTGTATTTGATTGAGATAATGATAGAAATACATCAAATTACACACAATTTATACTAGTTCAAAATAACCTTCAGACTCCTCTAACTTACTTGAGAACATGTATCACTCTTCCCTAATTCATACATGCCACATAACACATTTATCATCTTAATAACATACTAAATCAAAGACATCCAATATATGTATGCATTTATATGCATCCATCTTTAATAGCACCACTTCTCACATTGGGTTTAATAACCCCACAGAGCGCTCCCTCAACTCCAATTCACCAACATCTCACAGGGCTGGCATGCAACATCTCTGACCATCATCTCAAATCCCGGTGGCACCACCAACTGACATCTCCTATTCTGGACCAGCAAAACCTCCAACCACTGTTGCGAGTCATAATTCAACAATGTTTCATCACTTCTAATAATGATTTATCCGTTGGTGCCTTACCAGAGATGCAATCTTTGCCCATCATCGGTCAATAATGCCAATGATAATTATTGCCAAACATCGATGTCCGCCAATACTGCCACCACCCACCACTATCTCTGATTGGTGGCTGACCAGAAATACCACCACCATTTTAGTTGTTGGATGGATGCCAACCGGAAATATCACCACCATCGATGACCAATTGGTGACAACTAAACATATTTTACTTTTTGACCAGAAAATACCACCACCGAAAGGAGATATAACCATTGCTGATGATTGGAAACATTCAGTACTATTGATCAATTTGTCTCACAATCTCCATCTCTTCTACACGGTAAACAAAGGAAAATGGTATTAGGAGAAATTGTCTACAAAATATTTTCCATATAAAATGTTGCAAACATATTTCAGAAAGATATTTTCCATAGAAAACATTTTCCATTTGGAAAATACTTTCTAATAAAAAAATTGAGCCTTACTCAAATTATATTTGTTGAAATATCCCCATATGTGAGGATATATTTGCTAGTACATCATTAATGGAATGCAAAACATAGCTAGTTGTGAAAATAGAAGGATAGTTGTAGTCATATGAAAAACTTTCAAAAACAAAAGTGTTCAAGTGAAAAATATCCTAAAAATTAATGCATAGAGCTCTGAAGTAAAATTAACTTTTGGAGAATCACAATGGACAAGAATCATGTCAATGTGAAACCAAAAATTACGAACTGTTCAAAAACAAAATCATCTCGCACATTTTTTTAGTACTTTGAACACCAGTACTTCTCGGTAATCACTACTGGAAAAAATATATATATACAATAGGAGAAAAAATATACAGAAAGTAACTTCTGGCGATAGAGACACAATGAAAGCAGAATTTAGAGTAGTTAACCGTAGGTTTTTCCTTCAGGCCTTCCTCGCTTTTCTTACTGTTATTTGTCTGTTCACCACTTTCGGAAAAGCTAATTAGAATGGTCATTAATCCACTCAGTGCTTGCTAAAAATGATCAGCTTATTAGCTCATCATAAAAAAGGTTGGTCCTCATACCCATAGTTCTTCCGGTGATTATCAAACATCACTCGTCAATTTTAGCACTCAACTTAACACAACTCACGAAATTCATATCTGTTAACTGACACTCAACAAGCCCTGATGGGGCAATTCCGCTCCTTTTCCCCTGCTGAGTTTACCCTTGTTTTCTAAGACCAGGAATGAGCTCTTAACTTCTATGAGCCAATTGAAAATCTCAAATTCAGGATACATGCAATTGAAAAAAATCAAGAGATGATTAGGAAAAGTTTCCAGAGCAAACCTCTACAGCTTAAGTCAATTTGCTTTGGCAATTTAGCCAGAGAAAATTATGGGAGCACTATGTAGAAGTGATTACTGGGATGTTACTCATTATATAGCTACTGGGAAGAAATAAAACAATAGCCTACAAGATGAAAATATGGTCACATTTATCATTTGTGAGATGTCATAGGAATCTACGCAGTCAATCTATACCATGTAACATGTATCAAGCAAATTTGATATCAGAGCACCAATATTCAGTATCAGAGTTTAGGGATACCTTTTCGGAAGCAGCTTCTTTTTGAATATGCAGCATGATGTGAGGAGTTCCTAGTATCTTTGAAAATTGCAGACACATGGCTTCCCTGATATTCCTTTTCTTTTCTTATGTGGCAAAGATCAGCTGACCTGGATCCTTTAACCCCAGGGGTAATGGGACAAAAGGATGCATTACTTGCCTTTGACCAGAAAAAATAGTAAGTCAAATGTCTTCTGTTAAAGAAAGTATTATGCAAACAAAAATGTGGATAGGGCAGCTTACTTTTTACCTCATCGCTAGATATTGGTTCTATTTCATCATTGATTTTCTGTTTCAGGTCATTCTCATCGTTAAAAATGGGCAATTCAACCTCATCTTCAGAAGAGGAACCTGCAGTCTTCTAACAGCGGAAATAAGTCAAGTTGTGCTCAAATAGTACTGCAAGCAGATATTTCATTAATTGATGAACCAACACAGAATCATGTGAATGAGGATTCCCTACAATTGCATGCATCCAACCTTCCAGTTTTGGAGGTACCAGAGACAGCCAGGAATAAATCATCCCAAATGGTTCCATCTGGGAGAACGGCATCCATTTTTACAACATAAAGGAATCCCCACCCCAGTATAAATACCATCACTACAGATCCTAGAAGTATAGTGGCCCCATTTAACATGGAGCCGTTAGGTTTGACAGAGCATATATTATATACTTAACAGATGAAAGTGCTCTATGACCAATGTAGACAGACTTGCCTCATGTGTCAATTTTTTCCTTTCCCGATTTGCTTCGTGGGTACCTGTTTCAAGGACATCACTTCACTTTTTAAATCCTACGTGTTAAATTTAGATCAACTACAATATATAATCACATCAAATAAAGAACAGGAAAAAACACAGTATGAGCATCCCCTTCCAACTTAAAGAACCTAATGAGGTATCATAACAACAGGAGGCATATATTAACATTTGCATAGCTGTTGAAACAACCAACAACTAGGAATCATCAGCAGATTTAACGTGTTTTCTTTCTTGGGGAAGATATATATATATATATATATATATATATTGAACGAACTCCGAAGATACGAATTATGACATTTTACCCTACGTAGTTTTTCGTCACTGAATGGTTGACTAACATTAAAAGTACGTGACTTATTCAATGACAGGCTCCCGATAATGAGATCCAATGCGTGGATGCCCACACTTTCATCTTGTTTTTACATTGGAT
Source organism: Nepenthes mirabilis (assembly GCA_025585075.1). NCBI lineage: Eukaryota > Viridiplantae > Streptophyta > Magnoliopsida > Caryophyllales > Nepenthaceae > Nepenthes > Nepenthes mirabilis. Next base: position 20,926 of record JAODPA010099295.1, read on the forward strand.
AGCAGATGATGTGACGCATGATGTAGTGTTATAATCAGCTTATCATGGCAAATATTACTTGTAGCATTAGAAATTAGCTTCAGTTTAACAAACAAGTCGTGAGTGGATTAAGTAAAATTTACAAAAATTGATCTCTCCCGTTGGCTTTCCCTTCCCCCATCGAGTTTCCTCCAACTATCACCGTATTTTCGTCAAATCTCCTCTAAAATCGTTTAATTTCTTCCGCAATACCCCTATTTTCTCATCTTCTTCCTCCCATGTCATCCCCTTGTCCAAATTCCCCTACTCAGGCTTTGTTCGAAATCCAATGCTACCAGAGCACCTAGAATCTCAGCCCAACCGACCCACCCACACTTCGAAACACATCTCCCTTGTCCTGTCACCACCCACATAGAACCACCATACATCGGCATCCTGAAAAAAGCATCACAAATGCCACGATAATCCCAAAATAAAACAAAAAAGCAACCCCAAAAATCCTTGAACCCGAGATCAGAAAAATGGGAGTCAGAGTGAGGCAATCGTCGGACAGCGAAGTCTCCAGTAGTACGGAACCCACCAGGGAGTTGCATCCACTTTGGAAGCATCGCCAGGGTCTCCGCCAGAGCACCTGCCGGAATCGCCTCTCGACGCCTCAATGATTTTCCATTCTTCTGGTACTCCTCTTCATTTATGCTTCACTCTCTTCTTTTCCCTCATA
>JAODPA010099306.1:0-21615 GCA_025585075.1 Nepenthes mirabilis
AATATTTTTTTGATAAATTTGATTAATTATTAATATAGAAAGATAGGCATATATCTTTCAATTGATTCGGCTATATCCCATCGAAATTGTATAATATTTCACAAATATGGGATATTATTTATTGTGTTATAATAAAATTTGCCCGTTATGAATTCATTATTGGTGGTGGATGAGCTAACTATTTTTTCTATTAAATTTTTTTTCTCTTAAAATTTCTAGATGATAATGTGATATCCAATTCATCAACCTTCTCATATTCTTTGAACTTTTAATTAATTTTTCATTATACACATTGTAACACCTCATTAAACCTCTAAATCTATATAAGTGTATTTTAGATAAATTACGTATATACATGTGAAAGAAATGGACAAGAATTGAAAAAAATTAAAAATATTACTAGTTTTTGAAAAAAAATATTATTCTACATATTATGTTCTTACACTATTTGTGGCGATTGAAACTCTTTCTTGCCTACATTCGATAAGAGTTAAATGAAAGTCTGAAACTCTTCATGACCTGATTCAATACCGAGGCCCAAAGGATATCCAAGTTTATCGAGGAGGTAAAGTTGAGCACCTTTATAGCGATTGTGTAGTTGGGCGATTTCTTCAAGCACTTGATTCAACAAGAGCTCAATACCTTTCTTGAGGTAGAGACTATCGTTTGTACGTACATAACCGTCGAGGAGGCCAACGAAATAGAGCGGTCAGAGCACACAGACTACCACTATTGGGGATTGAAGCAAATTCATAGAAGATAAAAATCATCATGGACATGAACCCACTTCGATCTGTTAAGGAAGTCTAAAGACTTACTGGGAGGCTTGTGCTCTCTCTCGATTTCTCGTAAAGTCAGTGGAGAAATATTTTCCTTTCTTCAAGGCACCGAAAAGGATGAAGGCGAGCAGTTTTCAGTGGATTGCTGATTGCTAGGTAGCCTTCCAAGAACTGAAGGTTTACCTTGCCGATTCACCTCTCCTGACATCTCTAAAAGAAGGCAAAGAATTATTTCTCTACCTCATCATATCAGATGTAGTGCTAAACTCAATCCTAATCAAGCAAGAGTCTAAGATATAATGATTGGTCTATTATGTCAACAAAGTTTTGATAGACACTGAGACTTATTACTCGCACATCGAAAGGATAGCTTTAGCATTGGTCTACTCTGCTAGGAAGTTACGACCATACTTCTAGGCCCATAAGATTATTATCTTGACAGATCAGCCATTGAAAGGGATTCTTTAGAAATTAGACATGTTTAGATGACTAATCAAATGGACTATCGAATTGGATGAATTTGACGTGAAGTTTTGATAGCAGCCAACCATAAAGGGTTAGGCCCTCGTGGATTTCAGAGTCAAAATAATGACCTTGATTCCTAATATCCTCGATACAAGCGAAGGCACTCGCCAATAAGAAGAAGCCGAATCATGGATCTTGCATGTGGACGAGTCATCAACACAATTAGGATGTGGAGCAGGCCTGGTTTTGAGGACTCTAGATGGGTCGAAAATGAGATTCTTGACAACCCTTAAATTTTTGGCCACCAACAATGTCATCGAGTGTGAAGCTTTATTGGTTGAACTCTGGCTACCAAAGGAACGCTAGGAAAAAAACCTCATCTTCTACATTGACTCGGAGTTGATCATCAACCACATCACCAAAAACTTTAAAGTGTCTAGGCTATTACCCGTAAGGTATCTTGTTAGAACGAAGGGTCTAACCAAAACATTCGACAAGGTGGAAGTACACCACATCTTGAGGGACCCTAAGCATAGAAGTCTTAGAGTAAGAGGTCCTCTAGATTATGAATGACGATACCTGGATGACTCACTACAGAAGGTTCCTCATCGAAGATGAATATTGGAGAATCCGGATGATGCCAAGCACATAAAGAAGACAGTAGGCTGGTAGACCATTATGGATGGTAGACTATACTAATGAAGTTATTCGGTTCCATGTATGCGGTGTCTCACGTTAAAAGAAGCTAATTACACACTAAGTGAGGTGCACCTCGAAATTTATGGATTACACATTGGTGGCAAGAACTTAGATTTAAGATCATGCGGTAGGGCTACTATTGGCCAACAATGAAGAGGAACACCATAAAATTCGTCAAGAAGTGTGAGAACTGCCAAATCTACAATAACATTTCTTATTAGCTGATACAGAGCTGCAGATCTTGCAATCATCATGGTCATTCACACAGTGGGGACTCGACATCTTAGGCCCAATGCTCATCGCATCTAGGTAGAGAAAATTCGTTATAATCGGTATCAACTGCTTCACAAAATGGGTAGAAACTTTTCCATTAACACAGATCCCCGAGAAGAATGCCATAAAGTTTATATGCAGATGAGGTCATAGTGACTGATAACGGAACTCAATTCATTGGCAAAAGATTCCCCAAGTACTGTATGAGTTTAGAAATTTGATTGATTCATACTTCCGTCGCCTATCTACAAACAAACGGGTAAGTGAAAGTAACGAATTGCATCCTGTTGTACCGGTTGAAGACAAAGTTTGAATATGCAGGAGGCTTCTGGGCAGACGAACTGCCTTTCAAGTTGTGGTCCTACAAACGAACAGTCGACGGATTAGCACCCAACACACAAGTGCGACAACTCCCTCAAACAGGGATGAGGATTGTTAATTAAGTGTGGTAGATGTTATCAGAGCTCGAATACTATGGCAACTAAATATACTTGGCCACAAAGAGGATTTCCCAATGCAACGATCTCCTTTCATAGGAAAGAGCACAAACGGACAAAGATACCCCACCAAATCCGGCCATAGTGGCAATAATGCTCAGTCAGCAAACAAAACAATAGTTAAGCAAAGCAAATCAACATGAACAAAGAAATATCAGCGGTAATGGTTTAAAAGGTCTAGCTGATCTGTTAAAGAAGCAACATATACATGTACAACGTGAAGTGTTCATCTAGATAACTAAGACACTGCTTATGACTATGACTCAAACAGATAACGATTCTAAGGTTGGGAGCCCTCCGTTGAACGTGGTGAAAGCTCTCATTCTATCTCTAGAAAGTTAATTAAATTTGACTTGTAGAGAGCTCCAGCATTCCTCAGATCAAAGAAACTACTAGAAAAGTTAGGAATGCCTAAGGATACAATCCATCTGCAATGACAGATGCCACCCCAGAATCGGTCGTCTAGCATGCGGTCAACTTCTTCCAAACAGAATCGAGTCCTCAGCTCCCCTTCGAGTTGGGCACACTTATTTTAGAGATCAGCTAGTTGTTGCTGAACCATCTGAAGCTTGTCCTTGATCTTGGCGATTCGATTCAGAGCTCGAGTCTGTCAATCTGAAAGCTCTTGAAATCTCACTTTAGACTTAGATAGCACTCAATCAAGGAAAGTAGCTCGTTCACAACTCTCTTGAGCCTCGACAATGGCAGTCTCCACTCGGGCCTCTATCTCCCCAAGCATGGCAAGATCCTCATATGCTTGAGATAAATGAGAGATCTCGACATCTCGCTATTAGAAAGCCTTTGTCATTATGTGAAGCACTTCCTGCATTTGTCAAGCAAAACAAAATGGTTAGCCAGGAATAGCAATGAAAAGCATGATCACGGAATGAAAAGCTTTGTGAAGCAGTACCTGAATGAAAGATGGGCCCTCCTGATGAGATGGACTCTCATGATGAAACGGATAGGGAGAATCCTTAGGTTTGGATGCGAATGGGAGCCTCTACTATGACAGAGGTAGTGTATGGTGGTAGAACGGCACCTCAAAACTCGAAGGGGAAGGAGACTCTCCCGATGCCTCTAGAAGCTAAGGTGTCAAAGCCCATAGACGGGGCTCCTCCCCAACAGCCATAGCCTCTGAGTTATTTTCAATTATTTCTTCGACCACTTGGTCATTATTACCACCCTCATCAACAAAAGAGGTAGGAGGTGTGGAGCCTGACGCTTCAGGTGACGAAATAATCAAGATTGGAACTCCATACCCGAAAACACTCGAGGCGTTGATCGGTTCATCCAATCCATTAGCCGAGGGGCATTTATTTTAGCAGCAGGATCAGTAGGGGGATCATCACCGTCATTAAATCCAACTGCCTCCACAAAAGTCAGATCAATAGAGAAGAATGAGCAGAGCTTGGCCTCAATAATGACTTGCCAACCTATCTAGCGATCATATCCTCATAGGCCTCCTTGATGGCATGATTGAGGTTAGCTGACGAAGAAGAGGGGGGCTCCACCTTGTTGACTGGCCTTTCAGGAGAATCCCGGATGTATAGATCTCTCGGCTTCCTTTTGGGCTTGCAAAATGGCATGGCAGTGACGTTGTCCCCTTCTAATCGGACCTACCATTGAACTTCAACAAGTGTCTTTTGGGTGAGCCAGTGACCTGTACGATACAAAATGGTTGCATTCTCCTTAATGAGTTTTGTCAAAGGCCAAGACATTTGACGGTCTCGCTTGAGGACATCTTCATAGTACATGTTATTGGAAAGGGTCCAGTCAGAGGGAACCATCATATAAAAGAAATAGTCCTTCTAACCTTTTATAAAATCCGGATTACACCCTGCTTATTTGGAAACCCTTGTAGAGGTGAAGGAAATCTTGTCCACATCTTGATTAAATTGGAATATCACCTTCATAGCCTAGTTATCCAGAAGAAGCTTCTTGGAACGAAAGAAGACGCACAAAGAAACAAGATATCATATGGCATTGGGATGGAGGTGAATCACAAGAATCTCCAGAGCCGCTAGGATCTCATACAACTCCTTTGCGAATAGAAGATGAAGGCTTCAGATGGGCCTCATAGATGGTGATAAATCTAAGTCGAGGAGCATAAGCCTATCTTTATCACTAGGCATCACATACAAAATGGCACGAGGAATACTACACGTATCATATAGATGGTCCACTTCCTTACCCGTGAGAATAGACTGAATTGCGATGGTGCCCTAGGGAGTAGTTCAAGAAGCCATGGAAATAAGAGAGGAAGAAGAGCAAATTAGGGTAGAGTGATTCAAAGAATAAGAAAGTACAGAAGTGGTAGATGACTGGAGTTTAAATAGCCAAAGCCTTGGCACAAAAAGGGCATAGTTCATGGGTACCGAAGAGGCATGTCTCCATGATGGCCGTGACACATGCCTACACTGTGGAGTGCTATAGCGCATTAGTCTCGCTATGCTAGTAATGATGGCTTGATACTACACCTCCTTGTGCAACCTATTGACTGCCGACGGCTTTGACGCCTAGATTGATGAGCCTACAGCGCAACAAGAGTTATAAAACCCTGACACTTCGCTTTTCAAGATGGAAAATTAGTTGCGTGCGACCCTAACGAGCTCAAGGCAAATTCACTTAATTTACATCCTAACCAAGCATTTGGGATAAATTCTTATCAGTTAGATTGTCAGAAGACCGAATTGTCAGTTGTTCGGATTGTCAGATTGTTAGAAATGATACAACAATAAAAATAGCATTCAAGTGCTTCAACTACTTAAACCATGCAATAATATTAAAGCCATACAATAAAGATAAAAATACTTGGGAGGTTCCATTCATTAATTTGTTTTATGAAGTACAAACTTATAATAGTAAAAGTACAATTCTGAAGAAAATAAATAAAACAAATAGTAGTGATCTGATTGGAGTAGTCCAGCTAACATAGATGGACTTCAGGCACATCCTTGGACATCAGCTTCGAACACTAGAGAAGAACTCCCTTCGAACCTTGCATGTGGCTACGAAGTTTCCATGCTGGCTCCAAGCATCCTCTCTCCTTAGCAAATGAGTGATGTTTCGTGATGTAAGGTATAGAGTGCCCCTCCATTTATAGTTGAGAAGGAGAATAAGCAAGCATTAATTCAAGAAGATCACGCATCCTAGTACTTGGTAGAGAATTGAAGTAGATCTTGCCAAACAAGGCAACGAATCAACCGAACATTTGGGAAAGGACTATATGTGAAGATTTGCTACTAGAGTCCCATCATGGATATGGCGAGAGTTAAAAATTTAAACATTTTGATATGGGGGCTAGTGATGGGTACAAAGATCTATGGGTCAATCTAGAATTCAGTCTGTCGAAGGAAAAGAAGCCCAGATAGCGGCTGCCCACCGAAGGACGCTCCAGCTAAAGATCCAGAAGACTCTGCGGTTGACCTAAACAGTTCAACCTGAAACCATCCAACAGAAAATGGGTAATTAGGATTAACCAATGGATTATCCCTACGGTTACTACTCCAATTCAATAGCCGAACCTTTGTAGTTCAGCGGATGATTGCAGGTGGCTGCAACCAGCATACTACCCTCACGATAGCCGGGGCACACATTGCAAGTGACAGCTACCTAAGCACGATAGATAGGTGCACTAACTGTAGGCAACAGTTGCACAACCATTCCTCCATTGAGTTGTAGAGCCATGACACCCAGAGACTACTAAACCAATGCTCCACTCTATAAATACTCCCTCTCCTCCACAGGAGAAAGGATCCCCTAAAATTCTTTCGGCCTAGAAGAAGAAGAAATGCTTAGGCAAGCGAAAGCCGTAGGAGATCTCGAGAGCATCTCTTTCTCTCCAAAAGCCACTCTCTAATGAGTACATCTCTATCTACGAGCCACTTTTTAATGAGCACATCTCTCTCTGAAAGCCACTTCTAAAAAGTGTATATCTCTCTCTCTCTCTCAAAGTCGTTCACTTCTTTGAGCACACCAAACGGAGCTTAATCTTTCAATATACACTCAATCTTCTTACATTCTTATATCTACGCATATTTTTTCTCCTATCTTTCTCTACCTGTTGGAAAGAAGATTAATTTAAACGTCAGAGGATATATCGAGGAGTGAGTCCCATATTCCTTTGATATATTATTTGTTAGTTGTAGTATGTTAAATCCAAAATTAAAGTAACGAAAATCGGATCTGCTCGAGTCGGACACCCAAATTAGGGCGGCTCTCTAATTTATTAGGTAATTCGGATCCAAAAATGTATTGGTAAAATATTTAGAAAGAAATGCCATTTTATGTATTTAAAAAATTATATGACACAAATATTAACTATTATGATCATTATTTGTAAAAAGTGTCGAATCTTATAAAACATATTATTTGACTTTGATATTTTTGGAACTAATTATTTATTTTGAATTTTTGATATTAAAATCTATCTTAAAATAATGAATCTTGGAAGTACTATTATGAACGAAAATAAAACGTTCCCGCATGACTGTACAAAAGAAATAAATTTTTTGCAGCACAATTTTTATGAAGAGTTGAAAAATAAATATCATGCAGTAAAATATCCATTGATTTTGGAAAATAATTTAAAGTGAGAGATATGAGCACCTGAAGTGCATAATTCTTCCAAAAGCTAATTATAACTGGATACATGTGTCATTGCAAAACATTAAGAGTGCTAGTTAATATAATCTTGCACTGATTAAAATTTGCTCACTTTTAATATTGAAGGGTTAGGTAATTCATGAGCCAATCTAGAATCAGGCTTGCAAGAGAAGAGTATCCCAAAAGTTGTAGTCCAGTAGAAGCTCCTCAGAGTTCAAAGCCCCAAGAAAAGGAAGCTCAATGGGACACTTCCTTAGCCCAAGGTCCAGTAAGCACCAAGGTTGGCCTGGGATGCATGTCTCGACATTGTTCAGTGATAAACAAGCAATTAGAGCTAATCAGGAGGACTCCTCTAGCTCAGTGGCCACAATAGCCGTCTCGATAGCCTAGTAAATATCCATAAAATATTTACCTGCACAATGTATCGCTTCAGGAAGGTAAGCACAGTCCTCTAACATTTTCAAGAAAAATTATGATTGCCATCCTTACCCTAGGGGCACACTCAAGGAGACAATTCAGTGAAACCTCTAGGACAACGGACATTAGTTGTGAGGCCCAAGGAATGCCACATCGGCTCCAATACTGTAAATACCCCATCTCTAAGGCCATATTTTGAGGTGCTCACTGAAACCTTAAACTCTTAGATGTGATGAGATGCCACCAATCCATTCCCTAGTCGAGCATACTCATCAAAACTCAATTCTTCATCTCTATAAGTCACTCCCTAACTGAGTGCACTTATTGGACTTTAGTTCTTCATCTCAAAGCTGCTACCCAATTGAGCGTACTCATAGGTGTTCAGTCATCTATTTTCAAGCCGCTCCCCATCTGAATGCATTCATTGGAGATCAGACTTCCTTCTCTAAGCCGCTCCCTAGTCAAGTGCACTCAATAGAGCTCAATCCTCCATCTCCAAACCACTCCCCAACCGAGCATACTTATTGGAGCTCAGTTCTTCATATCTAAGTCGATCCTTAGCCGACGCACTCATCAAAACTCAATCCTTTATCTCTAAGCGACTCCGTAGCTAAGTGCACTCACCGGAACTCAGTCATCTGTAAATACTGAATCCCACGAAACATATATCTATACATTATTCATTCATCATCTTATCTTTCTATTTGCCTAAGAAAAATTTCTTATTTGAGTGTTAGAGAATATACAGGGGAGTGAGTTTTGCTATCCTCATCACTCTTATTTGCCAATTGTAGTGTGCTGGATTCAAGTTTAAAGTAACGAAGACCAGAGCCTCTTCAACTTGACCTATAGAAAAGATCAAGCGACTCCTTAATTTATTTAATAATTTAGATCCCGGAACATATCAAATATTATGTGTTTTGAAAATTACCGATTAAGATACATTGAAAAGATTTTTTTCCTAGGTTTGGGGGCCTCCCAATGTGCATGGCATTGGCCCCCATCCTGTCTCTAGGTAGTTTGCCAGGTCAGAGTTCTCCTATGAGCTGATTGTTCTCACTTCGGAGAATTGCAAGTTGCTGCCATGTCTCCCGAAGTGCGTCATCGCAGTAAGGTGATCCAATCCAGAGCTCGAAATTTTTTTCCTGTGAGTTTTTGGATCTCCCCTAGGACTCGGATAACTCATGGTTGACACTAGTGGCCCACTCTGAATCCAGAGCCTTAGCAGCGGCAATGCTCCCTTGGCTCTCCATCTCTCTCATTGCTCGGCCTCTTGAAGCGCATCCTTGCAGCGAGGCGACCTGATCCAGAGCCCGGTATTTTTTATCTTGTGAGTTCTCGGACAGCTCATAGTTGATGCCAGTGGCCCGCTCGTGAATCTGGAGCCTCGGTAGTAGTAGCACTCCCTTCACTCCCCATTTCTCTCGTTGCTAAGCCTCCCAAAGAACGTCCTTGTAGTGAGGCGATTTGATCCAGAGTCCGAGATTTTTCCTCCATGTGCTATTGGATCTCACCTAAAACTCAAATAGCTAATGGTCGATGCTGGCGGCTCACTCGTGAATCTGGAACCAAGGCAGACTTCAAGTATATTCTCAACTCCAACTTCACACAGCAGTGAACTATCTCCGCCGATCTCGGCTTGTGGTTATGTTGGCTCATGCTAGCTTCGAACTTTCATACCATTTGGTTGATGGAGACGATTTGTGTTGCGTGGCATTGAGATCCCCTCCACTTATAATTGGAGGAGGAGATCGACCAACATTAAACTGAGAAGTTGGGCTAATGCCAGAAGATCATCCTTAGTGGAGAATTTCCAACAGCAGAGAACCGAATCGGTGCCAAATCTAGCCAATCAGAGCAAAAATTTGCAAGACTCCCAGGAAAGTAAAAGTGAGCACAGACCTACAAGTGACTTCCCATCATGACATACTGGGAGTTAAAAATTTAAACCTCTTGGCACGGGGGAAAGTGATTGGTCTAATAACCCATGGGCTGACCCAAAATTAGGCCTGTAAGTGAAGAGTGCCCCAAAAGCTATAGTCCAACAGAAGCTCTTCCAAGTCTTAGGCCCCATGAAAAGGAAGCCCAGTGGGATGCTCCCTTCGCCCAAGGTCTAGCAGGCGCCGAGGCTGACTCAGGAAGCATGGCTCGATACCGTTTAGCGATAAACGGGAAATTAGGACTAATCACCAGGGGCTCCTCCCGCTTAGCGACCACGATAACCATCTTGATAGCCTAGTAAATATCCAAAAAATATTTTCCAGTGCAGTGTATTGCTTCGGGAAGGCAAGGGTAGTCTTCCAACATTTCCAAGAAAAATAATGATTTCCACACTTACCCTGGGAACATGCTTAATGAGATAGCTCAGTCGAACCTCCAAGATGATGGACATTAGCCATAAGGCACAAGGAAGGCTACATCGGCTCCAGCACTATAAATATCCCTTTACCTCTATGGAAGAGGGGGACTTCAAGCTCAGAAAAGCATCTCTAAGGCCAGACTTCGAAGCGCTCACCAAACCATCAGAGTCTCAGATGTGATGAGACCCCACCAAGCTATTCCCTAGTTGAGTGTACTAATCGAAACTCAATCCTCCATTTTTATAAGCCGCTCTCCAACCGAGTGTACCCATTGGAGTTTAGGCCTCCATCTCTAAATCGCTCCCCAATTGAATGCACTCATCGGAATTCAATCCTTCATGTCTAAGCCACTCCTTAATTAAGCATACTCATCAGAGCTCAATCCTATTTCTAAGTTTCTTCTCAATCGAGCACACTCATCAGAGTTCAATTCTCCATCTTTATAAACCGCTCTCCAACCGAGCATACTCATCAAAACTCAATCCTTCATCTCTAAGCCACTCCCCATCTGAGTGCACTCATCGGAGTTTAATCTTTCATCTCCAAACCACTTTCTGTGTAAGCGCACTCATCGGAGTTTAGTCCTCTATCTCCAAACCACTCCCCAGCCAAACGTACTATCAAAATTGAATCCTCCATCTCTAAGTTGCTTCTTAGAGAATTCAACCCTTTATAAAGACTCAATCTCCCAAAATATGTATCTATATATTATTCATTTATCCTCATATCTTTCAATTTGTCTGAGAAAGATTTTTAATTTGAGCGTCAGATGATATACCGAGGAGTGAGTCCCACCATCCTCTGACATTTTGTTTGCCAATTGTAGTATGTAAGATTTAGGTTCAAAGTAATGAAAATCGAAGTTGTTTCAGCTCGACCTACTTGAAAGATCAAATGGCTCCCTAATTTGTTCAATAATCAGGATTCTAGGATGCATTAAAAATTATGTGGTTGGAAAATTACTGATGAAGATACATTAAAAAGATTTTTTCTATTTTTTTTATGTCTTGAATGTGTTCCTACAATAACAATATTGTCAATAAAAATTCATATAATATTTTAAACTTAGTATTTATCATCTAATCATTGAAGAAAATTGTGAGATTTTATTTAAAAATTATAATTGTTGTTCTACTAATTCCACACCATCCTAGAATCGAATGGGTACGTCATTTCTTAATTTGAATGTTATATCATTTTAAAAGAATGGTGGATGTGGACAAGGATGTCTTAGAAATAATTATTATGGTGGTGGTACTAGAAGTGAAATCACTTAATGAAAAAATAAAAAATGAATGGATCTTCCCATCATAATTGGGAAAACACTAATAAGAGTAAAAGTATTTGTAATACCCAGATCTCCATTTAATATGTTTTAAATATATTTAATATTTTTATATTTATTAAATATGTTAGATGAATAGTATTTTGTAAAAAATTTGAAGGATTTGGTTTGGCATTCTGAACTTGAGGCACACTAGCTGGTGCTAGAGAGACGCACTTTCCAGTATGGGTACGCCTGAGGAACACTTGAGAATCACTTGAGCTTGTGTGCCAGAATAGCTTTGCTTTAGCGTGAGGCTGGTATATAAAGGTGCGTGGGTTAGGGTTTCGGGCATTTTCGTGTGCAAAGCTGGAAGAGGAGAGAGAAAGAGCAAGGAGAGGAAGAGAGAGAAAGTGGCGATCGAGTATCTTATAACATTCTTTCATTAGATTTGCTTGGTATGAGACTAAAGTAAGAATTCATAAGCCAAATTCTTAGTCTATTTTCATATTCGACATTGTTTGTGCATATTTCAGAGATTTTCTTTATATATATGTTATTTTTATGCACCCATTCATTTATTGTGTACATGGATGGATGATTTGCCAGTTGTTTGATGTTTTACATGAGTATTTATAATTTTGGTGGGCTTTGTTATTTATGAAAATCTAAAATGATATATTTGTATACTTGTGTATCAGTATGTTATGAAATTATGAATCAAACTTTATATCGGTCCACATGCATGCTGCTGAGAGCGGGGTCGCTATGTGGACTAGGGCAGTCTGAGACTTGAGGGATCGACATATGTGATTCAAGATATGTGGCATTTGGTACCTCTCCCGATGGAGAGGTTTAGTCTTGATGGGGTCGTATGTGATATGTGGTCTCCTTTGCACCGGCAGGAAGGTTGAGGTGTGTTGTAGTTGACCCACCCCGCTATATATTTTAAATGAGAACCATCGTAAGGAATTAACAAAAATTAATATATTCGAACTTCCTAATATATATAACTAAATTTGAGGTTGCACCCAAAATCGTGGGTGACAAAATATAATGAACAAGTTTCGAGTTTATGGGAGACAAGGTATATAGACGGCCTTGAACTGTTGGACTAAAATGTAGTCGGGCTTTAAGCTGTTGACCTAAAACGCAACCGATATAACCAAGGTTATTAGACGGGGTAACCCTTCCTCAAGTTGGTCTAATAATATTTAATTCTATAATTTCGTGCATACTTTGTATTTTTGCATAGATTTGTATTAGACTGTGATTTGAGATACGCGAATTAGCCCATGGATTGGGTGATGGAATGTCTCGTATGTATGAATCGGTATTAAGCTCGGAACATGTTTTGATTATATGTTTTGGTTTCAATTTTTTTATTTTTGCATATGAGATTTGGATCTGAATGATGGTATGTGTCTCACATGAATGTAGTAATGGTTACAATTTATGTAATGTGATCTCGAATCACGATATGCTATGATACGATATGATATCGTCTATGAGATATGATCAGATCATGATTTATTATGATTATGTCTTGGATGAATGATTTGATACTACAATGAGTTAGTATGAGGCTATTCCTCGATTTTTAAAGATTTTAGAGACCTTGTAATTTGTTTTACCTGATTGTTATGTGAAATCCATTCCCTTTGATTTATATGTACTATTTTAGATATGATGATGATACTTGCTGAACTTTAAATTTACGTTTTTATATTTTATCTATTCAAATTAGGGGCGTTGATACGCTTGTAGGAGTTTGGACACGATCTGACATGACATATCTCTATTGGTTAGGAGTATATTGTTGTTGTTGTATTGGCTGGATGAGGGCCTTGGACCATATATCGGGTATTCTGGAGTCATTATATTATGTTGATAAGTTGTTGTTAGGTTTGGATACTTTCTTTGGGTTGTTTGGATAGCATATCTCATTTTATGATATCTGAATTTATATCCGATAAGGTCTTATATGGGTTATAATGTATTGGGTCCTATGTATGCATGGTTTGCCACACTTGGGTCGGGTTTTGTTATGTTAATATTGTTTATTAGAACTTTATATTGTTGTAGATTATTATTATAGACCTGTGTGTATGTTTTAGAGACGTGATAAAAGTGGTTTTAGAGGAAGGTCGTAAGGAGAGTTGTTCTGGGTAATTTTGTGTAAGAAATTGATCGAATATTTAACATGATAAGTGTAGCCTGTGGTGGAGAATGGAAGTTTGGGTTATAAAAGTTTAAGTTTGAATCAAAAAGTCGATTAATTGGTTGTGATGAGTCACATGAGTAACATAATGGATAGAATGATCCAATAATGTGATGAAAAGTTAGCTGTTATGAGAAGGTTGTTCGATTAGAGGACAAGGTAGAGCATCCTTTGGTTGACTCTGGAGTGAGCATGTCTAGAAATTATGAGAGAGTTTGATTTGGTTAATGCAGAAAATTGGCTTCTAAGATAGTAAAAGTATTTGAGGTTTTTGGTTGCCTGGATGAAAATAATGTTAAACTTGCTACTTACAGGCTAGAAGGTGTAGTTAGCTTGCAGTACGCTACGTAGTGTCCTATTTTGGGGCAGAAGAACAAGGTTGAGCTCTTGGGATCTTTTTAGGGGATCATTTGAATTTTGATGTATATGTTGAGTGCATCAATTTTAGCGGTGTAAAGGAATTGGAAAAATTAATTTTTCCTTCAATTTGTTGTGAATTGTGTGTGCTCCCCTCGATATTTTGAATGTGCATTGATTTTGTCCACCCTAAAGAGAAAATCTTTGTCTGCTATGATTATGTACTCCGATATTCGATTTGGGTTTGTAGATGTAAATGGTTGACTGATTTAATTTTATTTGAAGTGTCGAATTTTGATATGATATTAGGGGTGATTTAGTTGGCGAGTCACTATGCTAGTATGGATTACTTGGTAAGAATATTTTGATATGTAATTTGGGCTATAAATTTTGAGTATGAGGAAGAGTTGGTCAAGAGGCAATAAAATTAATGTCGTTTTGCTTGCAAGTTATTTGATGAGGATATGTGCTAAGTTTATTTGGTATATATGACCACATCTAAGAGTCATTATGTTGCCATAAATGATTTTCTAGCTGCATGAAATTTGAGAATGTTTCTTAGAAGAGAGGATTAGTTTGGATCATCTTCTGATCGGTAAATTAATATTGTTATTGAGATTGTGCCAAAATTGGCATCAATTTTGAAGACCCCTTATAGGATCAATGAGGTATCGGCCGAGTGCTTTGTCGTGGGTTACTTCAGTGCCTTTGGGGTGAGTAAGATGAATCGATGAGGTTAGGTATGGATTATTAAAAATTTAAATTGTTTGGGAGATGAATTGTTTGATAAACAAGTACTGTGAATTAATAAGCGATTTGTTTGATCAATTGCAATGGCTCGATATTTTCTAAAACCAATTTGTATTCGGAGTATGGTTAATTAAAAATGAATCGGGAGAATGTGCCTGAGACAACTTTTAGGATAAAGGTATGGCCATTATGAGTTTCGGTGATGTCTTTTTGGGTTAGCAATTTTATCGGTATTTTTTGTGAAACTTACGAATTAGATCTTTCGGTCGTATTTAGGACAAATTTGTGATGGCTTCATTGATGATATTTTTACTTATTCGAAAAATTATGAGGTGCATGAGGTCTATTTGAGGATTTCATTGTAGATTATGAAGGGTAGTCAGCTGTTTTCTTATTTGAGGAGATATGAGTTTAGTTGAAAAAAAAGTTATTTTAGATGTGTCGTTTCTTTAGTGGCATGTTTGTGGATTTGTAGAAGATTAAAGCGATGGCCGATTAGAAAAGGCCGATGAATGTTGCGAAGGTGCATAGTTTCTTGGGTTCAACTGAATCTGCTAGGCAATTTGTTAATGCTTCCTCAAGAATCGTAGTGTCTATGGGACATTTGGCTCAGAAGCAGTTGATATTTGTTGGAATGATAATTATGAGGAGAGCTTTCAAGAAGTGAAGTGTGGGTTGTCGACAATGTTGATTTGATTGATCTTTGATGGATCAAGTAAATTTATGGTAGGTTATAATGCTTCTAAGGATGATTTGGGATTGTGTATTGATATAGTGTGTCCGAGTGGTTGCCTATAGGTTAAGGCAATTGAAAGTATATGAATAGAGTTACTCCACCCATGGTTTGGAGTTAGTAGTTGAGATTTTTACTTTAAGGATTTTTTAGGTGTTATTTATATGAAGAGAGAGTTGTGATTTTATTTGATCCTAGTGGCTTGAAGAAATTATTTCACAAAAAGTGTTGATCATGCGACAGTATAAGTCGGTGGATTTGCTTAAAGGTTATTATGGTGAGTTTTGGTGTCTGTCAAGGAAGGTGAATATTATTGTCGATATTTTAGGTCGAAAATCTTTGGATTTGATGTGTCTTTGATACTTCATGGGAGATGTCGAGTAGAATAAAGAGTTGTTCTATGTGATTGCTCTTAGGAGGATCGAGAATGGCGCCGCCGTGTCTCCAGGTGTAGTCTGTAATTTTGGAGGAAATAAATTTGGGTGATGAGCCATAGTTGATAGGCTCTTTATGTTTGAGGGAGTTGCCAAAGTTTTGGGTAGTGAGTTGTGGGCAAATCTTAATGTTCAAGTAAGTGGGATGCTTTGCTTTTGGAAAAAGAATTGTATTATGAATATTGAGGTTTTGAAATTATGAAATGAGAAGCCTCCATAGATTTTTTTTCAGGGTTGCCAAGGATGGTGAAAAATATGAATGCGATTTGGGTTATTGTAGATTAGTTGACAAGGTCAGCCAATTTTTTGCCAATTCAAATAATGTGCTTGAAAGATAAGTTAGCTTGTCCATGTGTTATCAAGACAATGAGATTGTAGGGTATTCCAGTTTTAAGGTTTCTGATTGTGACTTGAGGCTTGTGTCAAAATTTTGGGACAAGTTTGTATAAGAAATTCGGGCATTAATTTGGAATTCGATATGGCATTGCATTTGTAGATAGATGATCTATCAGAGTGGCATAGCAAAAACACGTGGGCTTGTAGCCTTGGGTTATAGGATTTGATTTAGGATTTGAAGTAGGGAATCTGATTTGAGAACATCGATTGTCGGAGATGAGAGGCAATTGGGATGATTAATTTCTGCTCGTTGAGTTGCTTGTAATAATAGTTGTTAGTTGAGTAATGAGAAGGCCCCTTTTAGGTTTTATGGACGTAGATGTAGGTCTCCTGTTGATTGGGAAGAATCGGTGATTGTAGATTGTTGGGCCTGATATTGTTAATGATTCGTTGGAGAAGATTAAGATTATTAGAGATTGGCTGATCGAAGTTTAGAGCCGTCAAAAAAGTTATACTAATAGGAGGAGATTAGATTTGAGGTTTGATGTAGGCAACCATATGTCTCTAAGGGTGTCTTCGAAGAAAAGAATTTCCAGTTTTGGGAATGAAGGATAGATTGAGATCGAGGCTCATTAGGCCATTTGAGGTTTTGCAATGAAACAGAGAGGTGGCTGACAGATTGGCTTTACCTTTGAGTTTAGCAAATTGTTATGATGTGTTTAATGTATTTGTTGAGGGAATATGTGGATGATCCTTTGCATGTGCGTGGGTCGGAGTCACTATTGTTTGACGAGAATTTCCCCTATGTTGAGATTTGGTTCAGATTTTTGGGTCAAAAAGTGTCTAGTATTGAGAAATAAAATGACCCCTTTAGCTATAATGTTTTTGAAAAATCTTTCCATTGAGGAATTATCATGGGAGTGTAAGAATAAGTTTGGGGGAATCTCCCGATCTGTTGGAGGTAAGGATTGAAGTGTGTAAATTTTGATAATGAAATTTTTATATGTTGGGAAGAGTTATAATACCCAGATCCTTATTTAATGTGTTTTGGATGTATTTAGTATTTTTGGATTTATTAAATATGTTAGATTAATGGTATTTTCTAAAAATTTTGAAGGGTTTCAATTCGACATTTCACGCTTGAGACACACTAGCCGGCACTAAAAAGGCACAATTTTCAATATGAGTGCGCCAAAGGAGTGCTTAGGACTCGCTCTAGTGTGAGTGCTAGAGTGGCCACACACGAGTGCAAGGTGGGTATATAAAGGCGCATGGGTTAGGTTTTGGGCATTTTTGCACGCAGAGCCAGGAGAGGAGAGAGAAAGAGCAGAGAGAGGAAGAGAGAGAAAGTGACGATTGATTGTTTCGGAGTATCCTTTTATCAGATCTGCTTGGTGTGAGATTAAGACAAGTATTTGTAAGCTAAATCCTTAGTCTATTTTTGTGCCTGATAATATTTGTGAATATTTCAAAGATTTTCTTTACATATATATTATTTTTACACACCTTATTTATTTATTATATACATACACGCCCAGTGCATGCACACTTAGCAGCACACACTGCTTATACTCATACTCATACACATACACGCACGACACACATAATAGGTACACCAACTTCATTGACGCTGTCCACGTATATACGTATGTGTATATATGTACACATATTTATATAATCAAACAGTGCATTTATACGTGTAAATTTTTCAAATACACGCCTACAAAATTCTACCCATGAATCATGCATCAACGAAATGAAAATCCTGAATCACATCTCCCTCTTTACACGCTATTGTAATTATTGGAAAAACAAAAGAAAAATAAAGCATGATGCTCGGTTTCAATTAACCAGGTCAATTTCTACCAAACAACAAGGAAAGCTTATTTTTTTCGTACAAAAAATATGAGTTTGCAAAACAATCCTACTAAAGTTCACACGTTAATTCATAGGCGCATCGAACCGTCTTTCTTCTTGACGAATAGCACTGGTGCTGCCCACGGAGAAATGCTAGGCTTGATGAAACCTTGATCAAGAAATTCCTACAATTGTATCTTCAGCTCTTTCAACTTTGTCGGGGCCATCCTGTATGGTGCTTTTGATATTAGTGTAGTTCCTGGCATCAAGTCTATGCTAAACTCAATCTCTTGTCTCAGGGGTAGTCCTGGTAGCTCCTTGGGAAATACGTCCACAAACTCTCGAACTACAACAACATCCTCCACACGCTGCTCTGACAGCGTTGTTGTAGACATGAATGCGATGAAACCCTCGCACCCACCACGTAGCAGACAATGTGCATGGATCGCTGAAATTATGGGAGT
The DNA here is from genome assembly GCA_025585075.1 of Nepenthes mirabilis. NCBI lineage: Eukaryota > Viridiplantae > Streptophyta > Magnoliopsida > Caryophyllales > Nepenthaceae > Nepenthes > Nepenthes mirabilis. The sequence goes on from JAODPA010099306.1 coordinate 18,512, forward strand.
TACTATCCGACTCCCAACATCATGGAACTTAAACTCATCCACTCCTGGAATAGAGAAATTCACAACCTTTCGAAAACAATCGATATGGGAATGATAGGCGGTAAGCCGATCCATGCCCAACATTATATCAAAGCTTATCATTTCCAATGGGATTAGGTTAGTTGGTAGATCATGGTTGCCAATGTGAACCATGCAATAGGGGTACATTTCCTCCAATTGCATGGTCTCGCTCGTCGGTGTAGGACAAATAAGATAAAGTCCAAGGGTGCAGCTTCCACTCTCAGACCGGCAGCAAAACTTGGTGCCACAAACGAATGCGTGGAATCAGAGTCAAATAACATATGAGCAGATACAGAGTAAGTAAGAAGAATACCTTCTACGACTTTCAGGGTAGCCTCAACATCATGCTCCATCAGTGCAAACACCTTCCCTTGGACCTAGTTCTTTGACTGCGAGAACGATGAGAATTTCCTAGGTGCTTGGCAATCACGAGAAAAATGTCCAGGCTTCCCACAGTTGTAGCAAGTGGGAGGTCCAAAAGATCCTGATTGAGTCGGCGTCGGTGTCATTTGAGTGGATGCCGAAGTCCTCGACTAGATATGAGATGTAAGCTGCTTGGAACGACAATCCTTGGAGAAATGTTCTACTTTCCCACAGTTGAAGCAAGCCTTCCTCTTCTTTTCTGAAGACATCGATGGTCTAGCAGAACTACCGGTAGCAGATGTAGGCATCACGGCCTCACTCCCCAACTCCTCGATCAATAACGCCCTTCTCAAGACCGCCCCGTGACCTATGAGCTCGTGAGAAGCTAAATGTTAGTGGATGGTATATGATAGTCCTTGCCAGAGCCTCTCGACCTTCCTTGCTCCATCAGTAATATAGTAGGGTGCATAGAGTAAGAGTTCCGTGAATCTAGCCTCATATTGAGTAACAATCATTGACCCTTGCTGAAGCTGAAGGAATTCCTTCTCCTTCTTGTTTCTTAAGCTTTTTGGAAAGTATTTGTCATTCAACATCTAGTGAAAATCCTCCCATGTAAGTGTCTCTGGCTTCGGTCGAGCTCGCTTAGCTTAGAGCTCCACTAATGTTCCACTTCGTTACTCAGCTTGTATGTAGCATAACGAACTCGTTCCTTTGAAGAACAACCAATTACAGTCAATGCTTTTTCCATTCTCCCCATCCAATAGTCAGCCTTAGTGGGATCAGTCTCCCCCATAAACTTTGGGAGCCTTTGCTTCATAAAATCCTTGAAATAGTTGCGTTTCTTGGGCACCTGCCCTAGAACTTGTGCTCCCATCGCTTGTGTCACCGGTCCAGTCAATTAATGGAGTGCATTGGCTATCTCGGCCATATCTAGATGTGCCACAGCCTGATCGAGACTTCTCAAATAACTTGCGGGATGATAATTAGCTTTGTCAGATATAGCTGCACAAAGACAACCAAACTTAGAGTTTTTTTATTAAGTCCTAAGTCCTTAAAACATATACAACTTTCAATCAGACTTAGAATTACCATAAATCTAAAACCTTAAATCTCATTGAATCGTCAAATATCCTCAAATATTAGTAATTACTAGAATCCTCTAATATCCAGACAAAACCTTATTTTTTTGATACCATCTAATTGTAATGACTCGAACCCAAGTCCACAGACCCGGCTAGGATTGATTCTATAAAAAAATATCTAACTCATTGAAATCATCAATTATCCATCATAAAATTTTAACATCCATCGATATAAATGAGTTTAAAATTATCAATCATAAAAAATCAATGATCATTGACAATCCTCATAAATGTATCAACAAATATAATGTCTATAATAAAGAGTTTATCGAAGTAAAGAGGAAATATAAATATTCATAACATTAAATTTCTAGGAATACAGTGCTGATAAATATCCAAACGCTAATAATCTAAATTTCTCGTTATGATAGCATTTGGCAGTGAGGCTTGTCTCTACTTGAAATTACCACAGCGATATACGATCTCCGCTAATGTGATATCAACCTATTTACTATGGAGCCCAAAAAAATATAAGAGTGAGGTGAATGCCCAACAAGTAAATATAAGTAACAATATAGGAATACAAATAAATATGTTAGATTATAATATCAGATATATAAAATTAATAATAATATCTGTTATACAATTTGCTATCTGAGATTCAATAACATGTCGTATCTATAATCCCAAAGCCATGTAAATAATTGAATATCAATAATACAATATGAATTCCACTGATTCGATTATCAGTTTAATACGAAATTACAACTATACGAGATAATAATAATCTTTGCTATGCGAAATAATAATAATCTCTATAGACCTTATTCTATCACAGTGAACCAAAAGTCATGTATTTATACTCCAAACGGTTGGGTAAGTATAATGAGATTATTCGATATCCACAGTATCCCTACTATCTCTACAGTCCACTTAGAGGCTATACCCGTAGTATACTCATACCATCTCTGATACTCCTAACCAATGATATCAATGAAACGAAAATTCCAAATCACATCTCTCCTTTTATACACTACTGTAATTATTGGAAAAAAAAAAAAGAGCATGATGCTCCGTTTCAATTAACCAGGTTGATTTCTGCCAAACAACAAGGAAAGCTTATTTGTTTTCATGCAAAGAATATGGGTTATGGGTTTGCAAAACAAGCCTACTAAATTTCACACTTTAATTCATCTCGAAACCTAATAAATCTGAGTTTTTGTCACCATTAGAGCCACAGCCTCTGTTTTCGTTATTCTTGATTCGCAATCGAGAGTTTCATTCATTTCCCACCAAATCCAAACATACAAACATAAATTCGACGTTGACAGGAAAAATGGAAGAATTACTTACCTCAATTTCTTATTTTCTATTAGAATTTGCAGCAACGACGACTTCTCTCTTTGATTCATGTGTAGCTTCCCTCTTTGGTTCGTGCCCCTCTCCCCCCTCACCACTGGCTCCTTAAATAAAAAAGGATCCGATTAGGGTTTATTTGGTTTTCATTTGGGGTGTCGATCTCCTTTCTTCTCCCCGCTGCTACTAGATTGTCGTTCCCCTCTCTCTTCTGCTTTCCTTTTTTCCTTTCTTCTTTCCCTC
>JAODPA010099317.1:0-21616 GCA_025585075.1 Nepenthes mirabilis
AATATCACTTATTATAATGTACAGGTGAAATGTTAAATCAATCAATTAAACAAAAGAACAATGTTCCCAGTTAATTATTACGTACAGGTGAAGCTTCCCCTCAGATATCAGTACAAGAGGACCGAGCTGAAGCGTGCAGGGTTGGGCACTAGAAAATTAGATTTTCATTTATAATGATGTAATCATAAACTTTATCTAAGAAATATGGTACTTAATTATAAAGGAGGCCACTTTTAGGGTTAATCACTTTCACTCGGCCGGTTTAAAATTTAATAAAATATAAAACTTTAATACTTTAAAGAAAATCTACGAATCAAAATTATATAAATTAATCAGAATAGGATACTTTTATCATGTAAGAACCCATTCGTCGACTAATCAAACGTCAATTTAGTTTTAGTTTCAACCGTTCTTTAATTTGATCTTCTAGATCAGGATTTAGTTCCCTAAGTTGGGTTTGTAGAAGCTTTTTTTCTGTATGATGATGTATCCAAGGCATGGCTTGTAATTGAAAGTCATGATCTATCTCTTATTATTGGCATCTTAATTTAGTAAGTCACGATATTATTCGTTTCATATTAGGCTTGTACAAAGGAAAGATAGGTTTCAAACAAAGCTTACCCGTATCCGTTAACAGCTCGATAGCTCATCCTTTCATTGCTCGGGCCTCGTTAAGTCACGGAGCATTATTCGGAGAAAGAGCATTGCTCACCTAGTTGCTCGGCCGTCCCAAAAACAACCTTCCCGATGAGGAGGGAAGGCATTTAATTACAAGCTACAAAGAAATTATTTATTTACTAAACCGGTGCAAGATTCTATTCATCTAATAAGCTGGATATAGCATGCCCCTATTTTAGTAAAGCTATGAAAATTGAGTTGATACCTGAAGTAGGCGTTTTCCTTGCAAAATCTGGTTTAATGCTTTTAAGGTTTCCAATGCTCCCTTTACTAAGCATGATGCTGTGGGCATAGGCTGGCTGGATGTGGACGGCTTGAGGGCCACCTTTCTATATTTCAAGGTAGAATTAATTAAGTTATCTTGCTATGACTTTCATTTACAACCATAATACCGAGTCGAGGGGCCCTGAGCGGGCATGCGGCACAGCCACTGTGCCGCACGCCCGCAAAACAGGGCCCCTCGATCCCCATACTACCTTCTATGATTCACAAAGAAAACAGTCATTGCACAATAAATGGGTAATAATATATATATCTGACTATCTATAAAGATCAGAATGCTAAAGTTTTGCAAGCTAGGGCTACTATGATTTAATTGAGCAACGGTGCTTTGTGGAGTGGTGTGTGCGTGCGTGCATGCACAGGCGTGTGCGTTATGTGGGAATGACTTAAATCTTAGCATTCGATGTGTTTATGCGGATCGGCCAGTACTCTGGCCGCTGCAGAAACCTCTATACCACAACTTGCTCTGCCTTTTCCTATTGAAGCCATGAGGAACATAAAATAAACATATAATCAAGCATACAAATTATATAAGCGATTTTCTGTAAAAAAATATTCTCATCTAAAAAATAAAATCTGTAAGACCTGATTCCAGAAAAACCAAGAGCAAAGCAAAGTGGGCGATTTGAACGCCGCTAAGCTCCAAACATCTTGCTTATAGAGCACAATGAGTGTACAAATCTAAACTATAAATAAAAAAGAATAATTGAGACGAAAATAATCAGCTCATGACCGGAGCTAGAACAACACATTCAAGATTTACACAAAAATCGAACATAAAATAAACTTCAAACAAACGGGTAAAATCATAACATTTATTATACCCACGTGTCACTAGAGCGCTCATCCGACGACATCACGCTAGATGGATCTGAAAGTCTACCACTCAAGCCCCCTGTTTTGCAAGTCTCCTGTGGAACTGTCTTGAAAAGGCTTTAATTGAGTGAAATATTATGTGAACATCGAGCGAAAATTACCGGCTGCACCATAACAAAAAACATATACAATCAGGAAACTCACAAAGAAATGACAAAAACTCAACACTAGTTGACCTTTTCGTTTCTTCCAATATATGCAGATCGAAGTGAACACAAACTTCAGCACTAGCATATGAGAATATGGAATGAACTATCCACACAAACTGACTAGCAGCCTAGCATTTAAATGCTATGTATGACCGTCTAATAAAATTTTCCTTGTTTACTATTCTGAGTAGGAAAGATAAACAGACGACGGCTGCAGTTAATGATAGATAAACTAAATGAATCGTTGGTGTGTGAACAGTATTCATTGCCAAACCGCCTGTTTTGCCTACCGGCAACAGAGCACCACCATTAAAACAGAAAGACCACCAGGAGCACCACATGCAAAAAACACCATCAAGGGGCAAATGTGCTGGAAAATTTCCTACTGTTTTCCAAGTAGCATGGAAACTATATTCCCGGAAAGCAAAAGTGAGCACTCTCACAAGCACTAAGATAAATAAGATAGAAATAGAATACGGATTTTTGCATAATAAAATAACACAAATAAAATTAAAAAATAATATTTTCATGTTTGCATGGTTACTTTGAATATGTGAAAAATTAAGATGGGAAACGATTTTTTCCAATGACATACAATCCCCTCTCCCATTAATGTCATCCGGTATGGGAGTTTGGCATAAATTCGAGTATATAACCGTACCTACAAAGATCATGCACCGGAAAACCTAGGCTCAAAAAAGGAGAAATCAAACTAATAATGTCAGATCTAAATGTTCCGACCCAAATTGCCGTTGCCAACTGCAAGAACCCTTACCCAAGAGGAAGAAGGAAAAACAAAAGAAAATATTCCATCTGATCGAATATTCAAAACTCCCTTCACAATTGACCGACATAAAACCACGTATTTCGATGCACGAACTCTGCCACAAGAAACCAGTTTTGCAGCTCCAGTAAACTACAGGATTAACAAACAAGTGAAAATCCAATTTCACGATAAATATTTCTGCCAAGAACCAAAAGAACAACTATGTTTTCTCATTGTACAGTGAGAAGAAGAGATTGGCCATATAAATATGTTTTCGCAATTACATTCATTTTAGTGTCATAATCTCATAGAGTACAAATATTATTAAATTGTTTTTTACCGTATTACTTCATCTTTTCCTTGGTTTGCATCTTCTTTTCATTCTTCCGACTACAACTGACTCATATTTTCCTACAAATACTTCCTCTAGCCCACATTTTAAATGTTTAAACCATTTTAAACATCTTCCCCTTATTTTATCTTCTATAGATGTCACTTCTAAATATTTATTTACCCCCAATGTGTGTTGTAGTCAATTCTTGTCGTCCCTTTTCATCCATAGCCAGAGAATTTCACATCATTAAATAGCACAGCACAAATGCATATCAAAAGGAAGTCAAATGTAATAGAAAGTTAATGAACAAACTATCAGATCCTCAGAAGAATGTGCTCCTCTGCTTTCCTTTCTTGCTTCAGCAGAATGTGTCATAATGCACGCATTTATCAACAAAATTTTCCAACACTACAGCCACTATCAAGACAAGAAAAAAAAACAAAAACTCCAAGATCATAACAATCCATTACATTTTCTTTAAACCATCTCATCAGCAAGCACAAGCAAGATGAAATTACCACCAAGAAAGCTCTCTCATGCAAATATGAAAGGGAGAAAAGGAACTAATCGAAGTTAGCCAAAATCTATGACGAAGTCACTAGGCAGTAAGTGCTGTGGGAAGCATTGAGATTTGGGCGGACAGAAGCATGACTTAGGGCACTCTACCTCTGGGTGGATAATTCCTATTGTTGGGGACTGTCTACCCAAACTAGAACAATGATAATAATCACAAACAAAACAAACATACACGTTTTACATATGAACCCCAATATAAATGAAAGGGTAAAACCGTAGAACCTTGAGCCCGTAAAATCTCCACTATAAATACTGAGTTTGGTTATATAAACTACCAACACTATTTCGAGTTTCACTACAACGTGGGTAAACCACGATCAGCAAGAGATGGAAAATGAGACAAATATCACTGTTAAAATATTCTAATCAACAACCAGAACAATATATCCAAGAATGGTGAAGATTAGAATAAGATTCACAGTCAAACGGTTGGCAAAAATCTTTTCATTTTCCTTTCTCCTTTTCACTCTCCAGACGACACCCAAAGTGTGTTCGAAATATCGCATCTAATGCCTTAAAATTTGTGCTGAGCATTTATATCAACATCCACACACACAAGTGCCTATTGTGCGCACATCTAGTGCACGTAGAATTGCTAGACCATGCACGCATCCCAATTAGGCGCAAAATAAGCGTGACTACTTCTAACATTTCATGTACAAGTACATTTCAAAAGTGCCTCAGGCGTAAATGCCATTAGAATCTACGTGTGTTGGGCTTTGGACATTGAAGCTTTACTCATAAAGTCGAGAACTAATCTCTACAAAGATCATAATTGAACCCTTTGTTTAAACCCATGAAGATATGATGTGATAATGCAGAATGTAAAACAATAATCACAAATAATGAGATACGATATTCTATACAAAAGTCCCTTTAAGAATGAAAAGAAAAATCGTGGTCTATAAATCCAAAAAATATCCACTATACAATAAGTTTCATTACAAAAATCTCCAACAATATAAAGAAACAATATCTTGTAATAATACACCCAGGTAATAGAACGAGAAGAGAAAAATAGGTAAAAGTTTTCACCAATAAAAATAACATACCCAAGGTTAACGGAGAATAGAATACAATTCGAAATCCAAACAAACGAGTGAATTTCCCTCTTCTTTCTTTTCTCTCTTCCTCTTTTCTTTCTCTTTGTCAGCACACAAAGACTCAAATTTTAACGCTAAAAATCGCATTAAGACAATTTACGATAGTGTTGACATACGAGCACCGATTAGGCGTGTATCAAGAGCAAGTACATTGGACAAACAGTACACGAGCACCTCTCAGGCGCGTATTAAGTGCAACTCTTCTAAAAACACTATGCACATGGGTCCCTTAAACTCACATCAAATGCTACTCCTTTGGACAAATGACGCACGTGCTCTCTTTAGACATCCATCATGTGCCACTCAAGAAATTCCTCCAAACAAGCTAATTTTGGTACCACTGGATGGCAAATTAATAGGTATGGAACTCACAATAAAGTGACATAAAATCCAAGAAATTTCTCACGACATTGTGGGAGCCATCACTATCCTAGCAATTTTTTAGCATGCTTCAAACTTTTCTCTTTGCACCACGTTTATCATCATATTTGATCCATTATCTTCGGTATTGACTTTATTAAGCATTAAAAACTCTCTGTCAATTATATTCCTCACTCAACAATACCAAACATTGATACGTTTCAATGTGGAATGAAATAATGAGTTCTTGTAAAGGTGAATAGTATTTTGATAATCATAAAAAAATACATACCATTCTTACTTGAAGCCTAGTTTCTAGATGAACTTTCCCATTCACAATATTTCCTTACTCGCTTCCGTCACTGCAATTTATTTAGCTTCAGTGATAGAGAGAGCAACATGTTTTTATAGCCTCGACTACCACGACAAAGGTCCTCTCACAAGCATGACCAAGTAACCCGAAGTGGACTTTTGAGAGTCCATCTCTTCCGCCATATCGACATCAGAGTACCCGAGCAAAAATAGCTTATTATTACCAAAACACAAACACATTTTAGAAATACCCCAAAAATACCTTAGTATCTATTTTATCGTAGACTAATGTTCCTTTTCGAGATTAAAAAGGAAACAACCAACGGTTTCAACTGCAAAAGCTATGTTCGGTCTTATATGCACACCATCGCATACATCAAATTCTCAACAATCAAAGAATAAGGAACATGTTTCATACCAGCATCTCATCATTCATAGAAGGACTTTGTCAAATACTCAAAGTAATTAGCAAGTGAAAGCGCTCACCGGTTTGAATTTCTCTATGTGAGAGTGTTGAAACACCTTTTCAATGTAGTCTTCTTAGGACATTTAAAGCCTCCTTGCTTTCCGGTTGCAAAAAATTCCTATACCAAAAATTTGCTTCATCGGTCCAAAGTCTTATATAACAAAAGACTTTTCAAGTTGCTTCTTCAATTCACCAATCTGGAAGGTACTTCGCCTCATAATAAACATGTCATTCACATAGAGCAAGAGGATAACAAAGTTCTCTTCTGAAAACCTTCGAACGAAAACACAATGATACGAAATAGTTTTCCAGTATCCTTAATCCACTATATTTGACTCAAAATTCTTATACTACTACCTAGAAACTTGCCTTAGCCTGTAAATTCTCATCTTCAAGTGGCAAATAAGACGCTCCTTCCTTTCAACTTGAAATCCAATTGACTGCTTCATGTAAATTTCCTTTTGAAGATCACCATGGATGAAAGCCGTCCGTACATCTAATTATTCAATCTCTAGACCAAGGGTCGTGACGAATCCGAGAATATAACTCGAATGGAAGATATCTTCACAACGGAAAAGAACATTTCCTCAAAATCGATTCTCTTCCATTGACCAAATCCCTTCACAACCAATCTTACATTATATTGGTTGAGGATTGTTCTCTTTGGATATCAAGTGAAAAATCCACTTATTCTTCAATGCACATTTGACCTTAAACAACTTAGTCAACTTAAAAGTATGATTTTTATGAAAAGACTTCATCTTATCGAGCATAGCAACCATCCACTTCATCTTATAGTCATCCTTAATAACTTCATCAAAGCATTCAAGCTTTCCACCATTAGTAAACAACATAAACACATTGGCCGATAAGCATGAGGATGGACACAAAACTCTCATGGATCGTCAAAGTATGGTGGTCAGTGCAGGCCCGAGAGCTTCATGATGAACATCATGAATATCACGGTCTGCATCGCCTTCAAGATCACCCCGAGCATTATCTTCAACTTAAATTGGCATTTGTGTCAATGGTATTGGATTTGTATTGCAAAGGCGACTGTTGTCGTTGTTAGATATCACATTTTTCACTTTGTCAGTATCCTCAATAGTCTCATCTTCAATGAACACTACATCTCTAGACTTCACAAGCTTTTTCTCTACCGAATTATAGAATTGATAACTAAATTTTTTTCCTGTAGCTGAGAAAGATGTATTGTCATGTCTTCGCATCAAACTTAGACTTCTCGTCTCTCAAAACATGGACAAAGAACTTACACCCAAACATGCACAAGCGATTGTTAGAGACTTCCTTTTCAAAACATACGTTGTCAGGCACATGCCCATTTAGGGGACTACTGGGTGGAAGGTTGATTACAAGAGCCATAATATTTAAAGCTTCCCCCCAAAATGAACTAGAGAGTTTCGTCTCCAAAAGTACTCAATAGACTCTCTTAATCCGTGTCTGATTCATCCTCTTGGCTACACTGTTAAGTTGTGGTGCTTCCAATAGAGTTATTTGGTGTTGATTCCCATGTAATTGACAATATGCATCAGATGCCCCAATGTACTCTTCTTTATTATCACTTTAGATGTATTTTAGCTTCTTCCCCATTCAGCTTTCAACTAAGGTATGAAATTGCTTAAAAGCATCAAGAGATTGGTCCTTTGTCTTTAAAGAATATACCTACAATTTTCCAGAGTAATTATCGATAAACATTATGAAATGAAGTGATCTACCAATTTTTCTACCTTAACAAGACTATATATGTTGGTATGCACGAGCTTAAGGAAATCGGCCTTCTTTGTAAATGAGTTTCCATGGAATAAAACTTTTTGCTGCTTCATGGCCATACAATGATGACACATCTTCAACTTTGCCTCCTTCATACTCAAAAGAAGGTTCTTTTTCCCTAAGCAATTGAGCCTCATTTCGCTCATATAACTAAGATGCTTATGCCATATATCGAAAAACTCATCATAGTTGGCCACATTTATGTCTTTAATTGATACCAAGCCTTGCAACGCATACAAGTTAAAAAGTTTCTTCCCTCGTGCCAACACTAGAGAGCCTTTAGAGCTTCCACACACCCACATAGAATGTCTTGCAAAACCTCACTCATGAAGCTTGTTGACTGAAATAAGATTTAATCGGATATCCGTGATATGTCGTACATCCCTCAAAAACAACTGTCATTGCCGATGGTCAAACACACATTATCACAACCTACAATTTGAGAAAATTCATTATTGCCTATCTTTGATACTCTGAAATTATTGTGAGTATAAGATGTGAATAATTTCTTTTTAAATATCACGTAGAGTGATGCACTATATTCATCACCCAACTTGTCTCCTAATTGGCCACTTTGATTATATCTTCTTCACATACGACAAGAAGTTCGAACTTAATGTTACGACCCTGCAAGTAGGTAATAATAGTAAAGATATTAAAAAAAATATTCATCCATAAATGATAAAAACTCAATTACCAAGGCCGGGTCAGACATTACATATAAAACCAAAACAAACGAAATATCCCAATATCAAAATATTCTTTAAAAACAAATAAAATCTTTTAATACTTAGTAAAACCTCAAAATATTTGACGAAATACATATGCATGTTATAATATTCAAAAAATGGGTGTAAAAGGTAACATGCATGTACATTTAAACAAGTATTGGAAGAAAAATCAACGGATTCAAAAAATATACCAATAAATGGGCTTCGATATAATTGTTTTAACTTTAGATTAGCATATCTGATATAAAATGGCTCCAAAATCTCTTTTCTTCTCATCTCCCTTCTTCTTCTTCCTCTTTTTCCCTCCCTCTTCTCTTTTTCCCACACAAATGATTGAAAATCGGGCGAAAGATCCTTTTATACTAAATTGACGCACAAGCGCCAAACAAGTGTATATCAGGTGCCACTCACATCCACGTGCTCACACAAGCATTGCATTAAGCGCACCTTAAATGCCCACATGCTACCTGAATCGCGCATGAGCATCCCATAGACATCCATTAGACACGAATTTTTGCCAAAAACACGCATGACTGTGGGAATAGGTGCTGATCAACACTAGATCTGATTTCCTTAAATTAATTTTTTTTAAAATTTTTTATTATACAATTATTTTCAACATTAACCAAATGCATAAAAATTATAACATCATAAATATAAATGAAAAAAATCAGGCGTTACAACTCTCCCCTCTATATAAAATTTTATCCACGAAATTTGTGTCTTATTGAGCAACTAAATACGGATATTTCTCATGAATCTCGTTGTCACATTTCCACATTACTTCCTCAAATAAATGATTCCTCCAGAGTACTTAGACCAACAAAGTCACCTTAGTTTGAAAAACTTAATCTCTACTTTCTAAAATCTAAATCGGAACCTTAATATAAGTCAAATTCTCATCGATTTGGTTCATAATCTATGATGTGCAAATGATCAAAAGCATACTTCTGAAACATCGAAACATTAAACATATTGTGACAATCAGCCAGATTGGAAGGTAAGGCTAAATTATAAGCCACATCTCCAACTCACTGCAAAATTTCAAATGGCCAAATAATCCTTGGTTTTAGCTTCCCTTTCATCCCAGATCTTCGGATACCTTTCCTTGAAGATACTTTCAAATATATATAATCGCCCACTTCGAAACTTAAATCGAATCTCATGCGATCAGCGTAGCTCTTTTGTCAACTCCGACCAACTATTAAATGAACCAAATCAATTTAATCTTGTCCAACGTCTCTTGAATTATATGGGGACCAAAATCTTACGCTTACCAATCTCCTTTTAATTGATAGTAGGCTAGCATCTCCTTCCATACAATGCTTTAAATGGTGTTACCGTAATACTAGACTGATAGCTACTGTTGTAAGTGAATTCAGCAAACAGTAAATAGCCATCCTAATTACCTTTCATCTCTAAAACAAAAATTCTAAGCATATCCTTCAAAATCTGTATCATTCTCTCCGATTGTTTATCTGTCTATAGGTGAAATACTGTACTAAATTTCAAATACGTACCCAGTTCTCTATGTAAACTTTTCTAAAATTTTGACACGAATCTTAGATCTCGATTGGAAACTATTAAAGCTAGAATCCCATGCAATTTCACAATTTCATTGATATAAAGTCATGCCAAACAATCTCTTGAAAATGTTGTTCTCACTAGAAGAAAATGAGCTTATTTCATCAATTGGCCCACGATCACCTAAATACTGTCATAATTGCTCACCTTCGTGGGCAATCCTAACAAAGTCCATCGTAATATGTTCCAATTTCCAACTAGGAACAGGTAAAGGTTACAAAAATCCAAGACGCTACCGATATTTAGCATTACCCTGTTAGCACAAAATACAACTTCTAACAAAAGCTACTTTTACTGCTTCATGTCTCTCCACCAAAGAGCTTCCTCATGTTCTGGTACATTTTTTGATTTCGAGATGAGTGATAAATTGAGCTTTTATGGGCTTCATTCAGTATTTCTTTTAAATCTCCAATATTTGACACACAAATAAGATCTCAAAATCAAAGAACTCTATTTGCCCAAATGTTAAAGTCTGCCTAGGATTCACTGTTCAAATCTTTGGCAACTTCCATCAAATATGAATCGCCTATCTGGAACTCTTTTTTATAATCACTGTTACATTTGAAAATATGATAATATCATCCTCAGGCCTTGGGAATGTAAACGAATATTACAGTTTTTCATTCCGTCAAGCACCTCCCATTCTTTAATTATCATATAAGCCATCATGCACGACGATTCCAGCTTAAAGTATCGACGACTACATTCGCCTTTTCCAATTAATATTGAATTTCACAATTATAATCTTTCAGCAAATTCATCCAATGATGTTGTCTCTTGTCCACTCCTACAAAATTAAATACTTCAAACTCTTGTAGTCAAAGTATATCACAAACTTCTTTCTATATAAATAATGCCTTCACATTTTCAAAGCAAAGACAATTACGGCAAATTTCAAATTATGGGCAAGATAGTTTTGCTTGTAGACCTTCAGCTACCTTGATCCATAAGCGATAACCCTACCATATTGCATCAAAACATAACCCAATCCTTTCTTTGACGAATCACAAGACTACAAAACCTTCAGTTTCTTTAGGAATCGCTAAGATCAATGCAGAAGTCAATTAACTATTTAGTTCTTAGAAACTTTTTTCACAATCATCCCAAATAAACGCTACTTTCTTCTGGGCCAACCAAGTCAAAGGTATTGAAATTATCGACAAAGCATTTGTAATATCCAACCAAACCAAGGAAGCTACAGACCTCGGTAACATTTGTTGGCCATCCCAAAATAGTAACCGCTTCAATTCTCTTTCAATCCACCACCACTCCTCCTTTAGAAAAAACATATCTAAGAAAAAACACTTCCTCTAGCCAAAGTTCGCACTTCTTTAATTTTGCAAAAAAATTGCCTATCTCTCAACGTCTGCAAGGCAATTCTCCGATAAACCTCATGATCCAAATATGATTGGAAAACTCAATTCATCGAATCCATGAATGCAGCAGGTGCATTAGTTAAAACCAAAATGTATCATTGAAAATTCATAGTAGTCATATCTCGCTCGAAACACTGTCTTAGGTACATCCTCTCACTTAATCATCAATTCATGATACTCTAGGCATAAGTCAATCTTGGAGAGAACCTGAGTTCCTTGCAATTGGTTGAACAGATTGTCAATCATTGGCAAAGAATACTTGTTTTTTATCCTTGCCAAACTAGGGGTGTTTGGCCATTCCTAATATATTTCAGCTAATATTTTATTTATTTGAAAACTAATATTGAGATTGCATTGTCCGAACTGGTTTTGATATGGACTTTTAGTTTATGGTTTGTTTTAATTACATCATTATCTTGGGTTTGTTGTATCGGGGACACGACAATATGGATCTCCCTCCTGGCTATCCAAAAGAAAGAACTAAACTTATATGTAGGCTTGGAAAAGCTTTATATGCTCTTATACAATCACCACAAGCTTGGTACTCCAAACTCGATAATGCACTAGTTGGTAGGGGTTTTTCAATGAGTAAGGTGAATTCATCCTTGTTCAACAAGAAGGAAAATAGTGACACGATTCTTATCTCAATTTACCTTGATGATATTGTTATTATAGGGAATGGTTTAAATGGAATAATGGTATTAAAGAGTTCTCTTCATAAAAAATTTGATATAAAAGATATTTAAAAGCTAAAATATTTTCTTAGAATTAAAGTGACATGCTCAAAAAAAGGTATTTTTCTCTTTCATAGAAAACGTAACTTAAACTTGTCAAAAGGAAACAGGAAAGTTGGATACAAGACCAGCAAGCATCAACGTTGTTTGCAACTTCAAACTTGAAACAAATGAAAATCAACCAGTTAAAGATATTGACCAATTCTAAAGATGTGTTGGTAAGCTAATATATTTAACTATAGCCAGACCAAAGATATCAAACATGGATTTAGTTGATAATATCTGAAGGTATTTGAAATCTTCACCTAAAAAAGGAACTTGGATGAGAAAGAAAGGAAATATGAAAGTAGCAGGCTACTCCGATGCTAGTTGAGTAGGATAAATCAATGACAAAAGATCAACTACTGATTTTTGCACGCTAGATGGAGGCAACTGGGTCACTTGGAGAAGTAAGAAGCAAAATGTAGTAGAAAGGTTTAATGCAGAGGTAGAACATAGAGCAATGTCAGCAACTACAAGTAAATTGATATGGTTAAAATTTCTCTTTCATGATATGGGTTTTAAAATCTCCCATCCAATAAAAATGTTTTTGTGACAACCAAGCTGCAATTCATATAGCCTCAAATACAAAAGAACTAAATATATTGAAGCCAATTGCCACTTTGTAAGAAAAAAAAAAAATACAGGAGAAGGTCATTAATGCTTCGTATATTCAAAGTGAAGATCAACATGCAAATATATTTACTAAATCTTTTTAAGTCCTTCACACTTTCTTCAATTCTTAGTCAAGTTGAGATGAATAGATGCCTATTGCCCAACTAGAGGGGGAGTGTTAATAAGAGAACATTAAGATGGATAATATTGGCAAGAAGAATGGACTGGTAAAAGAAAACCAATGAATTATGTTGACAAGAGAAAATCAAGGAATTTAAAATAATACTATCCATAAAATACCAACTTCACCTTTATATAATTATTGATTGAGAATGATGTATCTCCTTCCATTGCTAGTATTTTTATACAAGATGTATAAAAAAATGTAAAATTATAGTACTTTGTATGAGTGAATAAAATAATAGCACATCAATTCTACAAGTATCATTGTTGAATCGCTTAAATTGAGTGTTCTCTTTCTCTATATAATTATTGATTGACAATGACGTATCTCCTTCCATTACTAGTATTTTTATACAAGATGTATAAATATATGTAAAATTATAATACTTTGTATGAGTGAATAAAATAATAGCACATCAATTCTACAAGTATCATTGTTGAATCACTTAAATTCAGTGTTCTCTTTCTTTATATTTGTATTTTACATATATTTTTAATCATTCCAAATCCCATCCAAACAGGATCTGAGTTGGAATTCTAAGTCAAACAATTTGTGCAATCCCCTTGGTAAACCATGTGTTCATTGTGGACCATCAAATCAAGAGAAAGGAATCCTATGAAAGCTTCATTTTGATGATCAGACAAAGATGATACACTTCTTACCCACAACGCAAAATGAATGCATACACTTCAGTTTTACTACAGGCAACAATATTCCTACAGACATCACAGAGAATATAAAAAGATTCATGTGCCAAAAACTTGCATTATCTTTGGCGTTTTATGGCTCACCTGAGCTAAGTTTAAGTCTTTTTCCTAATTTCTAGAGGAAGGTGATAGTTTTTTACATCTATTTTTTTTTTTCTTGCTGTGGTCTTGGAGGTTTGGCAGAGGGGGTGATCAAAATAGGATGTTTTCTCAATGCTATAGAATTGGTAGTGGAAGGGAAGAAAGAGATCATCTTGGCCCTTATTTGCATTCACTCACCATTTATTTGATAGAGCACCCAATCAAAACAAAGAAAGGGTTTCTATATTACGTCAATGTAATTGGATAAGATACATATTCTCATCATTGATGTCAATTTTTGGGGATAATACATAAGTACAGTCATATTTGCTGAAGCCCAAGTCACCTTTTGTTTGGAACTCTAATTATGTTTTGAACTTGTTTTAAACAAGAAGTAATTATGCATTTAATTGGATTTCACTTATCTGACGTGTGAATATCCCTAAAGATCTCACACTTAATCATACTTCACAACCCCGCCTCACCATAATTTTATTTTGTTGACATTTTGAGGTGGCCAGACAACCAATTAACGAAATTATGCCTATGTAAAACTATTTATTTATTTATTTGACACGGATCCTCCCACTAACAAAAAACTGTGCATTAGGTGAAACCAAGGCCTCAAATTGGAGGCCTCCACAGAGAATACTTAGGCTTTCACCAGCTTAGCTACCCTGGGCCAATTTGTACCGAATACTACATCATTACTCCCCCTACTCATATCACGCACTGTCAGTCTGACTATACATTTTTATCCCTGTGAACGTTTGCTTGATAATAATCATGTAGATTGGATGAGAGAATTCAGATATGTTTCCGCAGATAAAAGAAATCGATGTAAGATAGAGATGTGCATCCAGCACTTGTGCCACGACTATATGCTTGACATCCATGTCATATTTTGAGCACCACGGATTGGCACATTAGTTTCATCTGTAAATTCATAGGGCTAGGGAAGATGCAGCATGACCTATTCCACCTAGTAAACAAGGGCTGTACATGTTCATGCTAATCATGCCATGATTGAATAGTTAGCCTGAATGAAAATTAGCCTGATCTATCAAATGAATTATGCTCAGATAAGAGGGGAGGTCTGCAATGACTTACTTAAGCTTCATTCACCCAACTTTGCCACCGTAGCACACCTAATTTTAAAATAATATCAAAGTTTGAAAGAGGCAAATTTCTACCAAACAATTGCATGTTCCAAATTATATGTGAACTGGTCCATGAGCATTGGAACAAATAACTATGACAAAGTAACCTGCATTTTTTTTTAAATGAAGTGAACTAATTATCACCACAACTGCCCCTCATTACATTGGCATATGTTTAGTTATTTATTGAAATGATCAAAGATTATAATTCAGTACAAATTAGTTATAAATATTATTAGAGAAGTTATTTTCTCAGTGAGATTGATCTTTACCGGAAAAAAAGACATTTAAATAATTAGTAAACCGATCATTTTCTTACCTTATAAATAACAAAACTATCTATCACATGTGTGCTTTAAGGGAGCAGTTTCTTTTGGCACAGATAAAAAGGGCAGTTTTTGCAAGAGTAATTGGTTAACCTCTTGTATTTTGGATTTCAGTTATGAGACATGAAAATTGAGTGCTCTTTTTACACTTTGTAATATCGTAGAAGTTAGTGAGATATGGACAGGAGAGAGAACTAGGCCTCTTGTTATTAGAGACAATGAACAATTACTGCTTGGCAAATTTTGTACATCAATTTGAGAAGATAACAGATGGATTCCGGTATTTCATTTGTATAACATTTTGCATTATAGTTGGGAAATAATACGGTAATACAATGTAATAATTTTGATCTCATAAAGTTTTTACAATTATCTATTAAGTTACGACAGTATATCTGCTCTCGTTAAATTTAAACAACTGAAAAATTAAATTTTCTAGCCACAGGAGACCTCACAGTCTGATATTATCAAGGAAATGCTAAATTGAGGTGACATAATTACTTTCATCTCATAAAGTTTTCACAATATATTTGCTCTCGTTGTTAAATTTAAACAACAGAAAATTTAAATTTTCAAGCCACAGGAGACAATGAAATCAAACTGGAATCAGATACGAGACTCAAAGTTTGATAATATCAAGGAAATGCAATTTTACAGAAAAAGAGAAAATTTATGTAGGGAACGGTCTATCAAACTTTATCATACAAAGTCGAGAACAAATATCTAAAGGATCAATTATCAAACTCTTTGTTCAAATTCTTAAGAAAGCGAAGAACAGCACAAGTTTACAAATAAAATGTCGAAGAACACATGAACTTTTCGTGGAAACCCTTTTAAAATGAAGGGTAAAAAATTACTTTTAATATAATGTAAGTTAGGTTCTAATTGACCCCCAAAACACCTTCAAATTTACCAAAAAATTATGGCAAGTCAAGCAAGGAACACTAAGAGAGAAAATGGAATGAAATCAATGGTACAAGTATCCTAAACTGAAAATGGAACAAATACCCAAAGATGCTGAAGATAGAAATGCTATTAAACACCCAAGAATTGGGAAAGAATCTCCTTCTCTTCTTCTTCACTCTCTCTCAATTAGGTGCTCAAAGAGTATTTTGAAATTACTCATACTACTCAAAACAAAGCAAATTTGACTTAAAATAAGTCTAGAGTTCAAAGGCCAAGGAAAAATCTCCCTGAAAATCTCCCACGCAAATGTATCATTCATACATGCATCAGGCATGCCCATTCTCTCTGAACTATGCATATGCGCCCATCATATATATATATCATGTGCGGACATTTTGATTTTCACACATATGCATCCATCATAAATGCAACTAGCATGGTTTAGTTCCAACATAGAAAATATAAGTACAAATAGGCATTGGACTTACAAGGAAATAACTTATCCTAACAAACTTCCCCTCATAACTTTGTGGCGGTGGCCAACACTATCTTGACCATATTTTAATATGCTTCAAATTTTTCTTTTTGCACTGCTTTAGTCATCATATCCAACCCATTGTCGTCAGTTTTCACTTTATCAAGTGCCAACAACTTCACATTAAGAGCATTCCTTACCCAATATACATTACATCAATATGCTTCGATCTTGAATAAAATGAATAGTTATTGCAAAAATGAATAATACTTTGACTATCGAAATGCAACACATATAGGCTTTGCTTGAAACTGAGTTCTTGAATGAACATCGTAATCCACAACATCTCCTTATGAGTTTCCATAGCCACAATGAATTCCACTTCGGTGGTCAAAAGTGCAACATGCTTTTGTGGCTTTGATTGCAAAGATACAACTCCTCTAGAAAACTTGATCAAATATCCCAAAAATTGATTTATGAGAATTGATGTCGCTCACCATATCCACGTCGGTATACCCAACTAAAATAGGCTGGTCATTGCTGAAGTACAAAAATAAACTAGAAGTTACTTGTAGATACTTGATAATCCATTTTACAACAAGCCAATGCTCCTTTCTAGGATTTGAAAGAAATCATCTAACAGTTCTAGCCACATGAACAATAACTGGTCTCATACATACCATTGCATACTACTAATTGCTGAAAAATACGGGACTCATTTCATGTCAACCCTCACTTCTTTGGTAGAAAAACTTTTTTAGGGTGCATAATTCAAAGTGATTGGCGAGAGGATACTAACCGGTTTGGATTTCTCCATATTAAATCTTTGAAGCACCTTTTCAATGTAGCTTTCTTGAGACATTCTCACCTTTTTCAGCTTCTAGTCATGAATATTTGTTATGCCAAGCATTTACTATGCCGCTTCCAAGTCATTCATAGCAAAAGACTCCCTTAGTTGCTTCTTATTTGCCAATTCGGTACGCATTTTGCCCTATGAGCATATTATCGATAAAGAGCAAGATGATAACAAAGTTCCCTTCTGAGAACCTCTGTATAAACACACAACAGTTTAAAGTAGTCTTCTGATAGCTTTACTTCAGCATAATAGACTCAAACTTCCTAAATCATTGTCTAGAAGCTTGTATTAGCCTGTAAAAGCTCTTCTTCAAGCGGCACACAATATGCTCCTTCTCCTTAACCTCAAATCCCTCCAGTTGCTCTATTTAAATTTTTTCCTCGAGATCACTGTTATTCACACATCTAGTTACGCCACTTTAAGGTCTAGATATGCAGCTAATCTGAGAACAACTCAATAAAAGACATCTACATCATGGGAGAGAAAATCTCCTCAAAGTAAATGCCCTTTGATTAAGTTCCTTCACAACTAATCTCACATTGTGCCTCGGTTGTGAATTGTTCTCACTAGATTTCATTTTGAACATCCATTTGTAATTGAGTGCAATCTTGCCCTTAGGCAACTTTACAACATCAAATGTGTGATTTTCATGCAAAAATTTCATCTCATCCTGCATAACACCCGTCCACTCCTTATAATCATCCTCCATGGCTTATTCATAGCATTCAGGTTTTCCAACATCAATAAGTAACACATACTTTTCACCCAATAGGTGTGTGGAAGGAAGTTAGTTTCTCATAGATCGTTAAACTGAAATAACAAGTATAGGCTCAAGAATGTCAAGATGAACATCATCATGAACATCATCTACCTCATCAAAGGTCGAATCATCATGGTCTCCAACTCTGTGATCATTAGGAACAACATCATCAAAATGAATTAGTGATGTGACAATGGGAAAGGATCCATGTCATATAGACAATTGTTGCTTTAAGGAGCCATATTACCTAACTTTCCAATGTCTTCAACAGTCATATTCTCAACAAACACAGCATCTCTCACTCTAACAAGCTTTTTATCCACAAGATCACAAAATCAGTAGACAAACGTGCCTTCTTTATAACTAAAAAAATGCATTGTCTTGTCTTCATATTAAGTTTAGACCTTTCATCCTTGGAAACATAGACAAAATACTTGCAGCCGAATACTTGCAAGTGATCATAAAATACCTCATTACCGAATTAGACTCTGTCAGGAACTTCACCGTTTAAAGGAACGCCGGGTGAAAGATTAATTACATAAGTTATAGCATTCAAGGTTTCCCCTTAGAAAGAACCAAATAGCTTCATCTCTGAAAGTACAAATCGAACTCTCTCAATCAGCATTTAATTCATTCTTTCTGCTACAGCATTCAACAGTGGCATCTTCAATGGGATCTTTTGGCGTCGCATGCCTCATGAATGACAATATGTATCAAATGATCCAATTTACTCTCCTTCGTTGCAGCTATAGACACACTTCACCTTCTTCCCCATTTGCCTTCCAAACAAGACAAAAAATTCCTTAAAAACATCAAGTGCTTCATTCTTTAATTTTAAAGTAAATATCCGTAACTATCTTGAACAATTATGGATAAATGCAATGAAGTAAAGTGCTCCACCAAGAGTTTTTACCTTCAAAGAACAGTATATGTTGGTATGTACAAGTTCCAGAAGATTTGATTTCTTAAAAGATGAATTTCCATAAAAGAAAATTCTCCTGTTGCATTCCAAACATGCAATGGGAACATGTCTTCAACTTTTAACTCCTTCATTATTGAAAGGACACTCTTTTTTGCAAGACAATTGAGTCTCTTCTCACTCATGTGACTAAGTTTGTAGACTCACTTCGTCATAAATTTGCAAACTCACTTTCGTCGACCATGTTTGTAGCATCATTGGAGACCGAGGTTTGCAACACGTACAAGTCAGATAACTTCTTCTCTCGTGCCACCATTAGAAAGCCTCTGGTGAGCTTCCTACCCACAATGGAAGTAAACATGTTAGTAACAGAACCTTCTTCAAAAAGGTCTAATGGGTAAGCTACATAAGCAATATATTGATTTTCTTCTCCAGCAACAGGCTCGATGTGGTAGCATCGTCCTTTGTAACGATCAAGGCTGGTAAGTCCATCGGTCCANTGGGCCTAGCAAAAGAAAAATTGGGATAGGATCCTATAGTATAGGATCTCCCCCTTCAAATTACATAAGTATTGCAAAGGCCTTCTTCATTGAGTTTTCAAGCTGAAATAAGATTCAACCATATATTCGTGATGTGCCAAACATCCCTCAAGATCAGACTCTTCCCAGTGCCGATCATCAAATAGATATCACCGCAACCCAAAATCTATGACAAGCTGTCATTGCTCATCTTCAATACTCCAAAGTCACTGAAAGTATAAGATGTGAAGAATTCCCCCCTTGATGTAATATGAAGTAATGCACCACTTTTTATCACCCAACTTGTCTAACGGTTGGTAAAGTCGATCACATCTTCTTCGCGAACAACGAAAAGATCAGATTTGGTAACAACAGAAGCTAGCTCATCGTCATGATCCTTTTCTTCTTTCTTTTTGCCAACATATTTATTATCACATTTCCACTTGTAGCAATCCTTATTAATATGGTCCTTCTTGCCTAATGATATTCGAAATTTTGATACCTCAACTTTGATTTGTTTCGGCTTTTGTCTCAATTCTTAGATCAGTTCCCCTTACTCCTTCCCTAATACTCGAAGATTAGTGTCATGAATTGCAAAGACCAAGGACCTTGAGATCTTCTCCTCATTTTTTCATTGAAAATAGCACCCTTAGCCACCTCCAATGTCATAATACCGTTCAGAGGAGGGTTGGTAATATATAGATTTGAAGGACCTCCTTAGGATCTGGTAATGTCTTTAACCACCATAAGACAAGCAATTTATTATCAAATTTTATGTTCATGATAGGCAATTGCTCAATATTACCTTAAAAACTCATTTAGATGATCAGCAATGGAACTCCTGTATACTTCATTTGTATCAATTTTATCAATTGATACAATTTGTTGTCACTATCTTCGAAGCATACAATACTTCAAGTTTATTGCACAAGGTTTGTGGATGTCCTCATTCCAAATGTGATTATACACATTTTCAACAATGAATTGTCTAATATGCCCATAAACTTGCTCATATTCAAAAGCTAATTTCTCTTCGATTTTAGATCTCGGCCTCTAAATAGAAAACAACAAAAGATACATTATTTTAGCAAATAACAGATCTTTCATTTTACTCTTTCAGATATCAAAGTTTGTATCATTAAAGCAGATCATCTTGTTTATGCCCTCCATCAATTCAGACCAAAAACAGAAAATCAAAAGCTTTGATAACATTTTTTGGGAATGGTTTACCAAGCTTTATCATACACAAATTCGAGAACAAATCTTTGTAATGTTCAATTACTAAACCCTTTTTTTTGAGTTCTTGATGAAGTGAAATGACAACACACATTCTAAAGTAAAATATAAAACACATGAACTTTTCGTGAAAACCCTTTTAGAATCAAAGGTAAAAAAGAAAACACAAAATAAAATATACAGGTACAAAAGGGTGACGTATTCTAACAATTTGAATCACAAAATAATCGAAAAAGGTAAGCAACATCAGTGATCTGAGCATTTTTTAAATTGTTAAGTTGCCATACGACAAGAATTTATATAGAGGAGCTGCAATCTAAGTCAAGCAACAGCATGGAAGCGATTCCAATCAAGAAGCCTGATTTCCAAGAGTAAAAATTTTGAGCTCGTATCAGAACAAGTATATCAAATGAATTTGACGGAGAAGCGGGAGAATCCATTACCGATTCGGAGGCGAAGAATTTCAGGAGGTGAGATTTCAGAAATCAGTTAATTCAAGGCAGAGGAATAGAAACGAAAGCCACGAGAATCAGTGCCACAGCTCTCAAGCTGCTGCTTCGTATCGATCCCGTCTCTCTCCTCGCTTGATATCCTAGGGTCGGAGAAGTAGGAAGTTCTGCCGAGCGCCACCGCATTTCCGCTGGGCGCCCTTTACAACACGATTTGGGCATAGTATTTCTGAGATATATAAAAATTTTACAATTTTAAAAGTATAC
>JAODPA010099328.1:0-21615 GCA_025585075.1 Nepenthes mirabilis
AAAAAAAATTATTTATTTTTGTCTTGGGTTTGAACTTAGGCATAAC
Organism: Nepenthes mirabilis; assembly: GCA_025585075.1. Classification (NCBI taxonomy): domain Eukaryota; kingdom Viridiplantae; phylum Streptophyta; class Magnoliopsida; order Caryophyllales; family Nepenthaceae; genus Nepenthes; species Nepenthes mirabilis. The sequence continues at coordinate 47 of JAODPA010099328.1, forward strand.
CCAATTTATGGAATTTAAATCGGACTTTAACTATCGTATAGGGTTCGGGTTCAATTCTCATGACCCAAACCCGGCCAATTGTCATCTTGGGTCAAAAAAGAGTCATCTTCTATTACAACATAAGATTAGATCTAGTAATTAGGGATCTATGATTGACCAATATTACACCCCATCATTTAGTAAAGGTGGGTTATATGTATAGGACCGATTGAGGCATCGGTCAGGACTAAAAGAGATTTTGTAGGCTCAGTCCGCAGTAGTTGATGAAAGGAAAGAAAGGCCGGCGGTGGAGGACCAATTGGGGGGATTGGTTCGCCGACTTTGATCAGCATTAACTTTACGCGGAATTAATTACTTTCGTTTCTAATAATAAATACTTAAATAATATTTATTTTTAATTTTTATTTTTAACCAAATAATGTAGTAAGAATACAGTGATAATAAATGGCGCCATCTCCGATACCAACCTACTATCCCTTTTTAGCAGTTTGAAAAACAACTATAGAGAAATTTAACAGCTTATATCGTCACAAAAATGTAAGAACTAATAAAAACAATCTGATCACTTAATTCAAATGCACATATAAGAAGAAATTTCAAATTTTAACTTATTGTATTTCAAATTACACAGGTATTGTTATGATCATCGTATATATTAAGCTCTCTCATTCTCTAAATGGTCAAGATTTATCCTTACAATATAAAATATTAAAATTAAACTAAATATTAAAATAATGTTTCAATATCTATTATCAGTCACTTTTAAAATGATCTCAACCATTTACAAAAAACAAAAAAAAAGTCTAATATTTAGGATGATGGCCATAACAAAATCCAAAAGAGATGCTTTTTTACCTATTTACCAGCAAAATAGGTAATTGCTTTCTTCTTTACAAGCATAAGGCATCCCCTCCTTCAAGAACTGGCCAATTGCTTTCTTCTTCCAGTAAATTTCAAATGTATTGCACCTTCAATAACCAACAGAATTTCACAACCAGCAAATCAGTAACCAATTGAGAAAATTAGTGTTGGTAATAGGGAAAGTAAAAAAAATCAATAACCAAGTTTGATGATAGGTATTACCAACGAATCGGGGTTAGGTTTTTTGTCCTTAAATCAGATAAGTAGACGATCGGACAGTACGGCAGCAATGGCTAGACTCAAAAGAGCCAATAGGGAAACAATATCGGGCACCCCGATGGCAGAGTCTGATAAGAAATGTATCTTATGATTCTTGCTGTCACCTCGGAAACCTCGGACGATCATAGCCTGTTGAATTCAAGAAAGCTTATGAAAATTTCTAGAAACTTCTAAAGACGATGATTAGATTGTAGAAAGCTTGGTATGAAAAAGAAATCTATAGCAACTACTTTGAAAACGTAAGGTTAAAGAATCATACTTCAAACATATATTCAGACATAGCGTCCCATCCACCCAATGATATTAATAGATAAAATGTCACGTCATTTGATGATATGTGGTGGGTATCTAAAGGTATGTCCCATATACATCTCTCAATTTGAAAAGCTTTTGTTGATATATTGAATTAACTTATCAAAAAAGAAAGAAAAAAATGCTCCGGTAAACCTATATAGATTGACAAAAAGAAGAAAATGCATCAAAGACCTATCCAATGCCTAGCCAAAGTCCACCAATTGTATAGCCTTTTGTTATCTACATCATATCGAATTTCTCCTAGATGTATCCCAATCATGAAATTAAAATATTTACCTATCTATATCCCAATACTTATATTTTCCTATATCGCGACGAAATTATGATATGTCACTAAATCGGCGTTGTATCGTGGTACGTAGGCAAATTTTCAAAATATTAATCTGTATATCCGATATTGGCTAATATTTCTACTAGGTTTTGATTCAATAAAATTTACCCGATATGTCTAATACCAGTCATGTCATCCGACACTGTCGGAAGCAATGCTGATACTGATATTTTCTTCTATCATCCCAAACTTATCAAACAAATTCTACTAGCGGTCTGGTTGGAAACTAAAATAATTTTACATTAATATCACATAAGGATGGTCCATTTGGGTAAGGTCGGATCTATATAGTTTTATCACTACAATCTAGAGAGACAGCATTTGTGGTTTGAAATTGTGACATCTAGAACACGATAAAACAACCTCACCATTGCGTCAAATATTACCCTCTAAGAGTGATACCACATCACAAATACAAAACCACGGACGATGACATCATGTTTCAATCAAACGGAAATGGATAATTCTAATAGATGTATAAACACCTGAGCAATTTGCTCCGCATGGTTAAATATATTGCTGAAGATACGCCTGATGTACTGGATGAAGACTGCCAAGAAAAGAATCAACTAAGAAATAAATTAGTGCTCATCCGGACGGTTAGAAAGAGAGGAACCTAATTATTAAGAATTCATAATATTGTGCTCTTTAAATTTTAAATATTAACCTAAAAATCATATCTGTGACATTTAATACTAATGAATTAAAGGACTGTAAGAGAAAAATTCAGGAGCGGGGAGCATATTACCAAAATTGGAAATCACATGTTCTAAACTTCCATAAAATATAGATAAACCAATAACATAAATAACAAAATCTAAGAGGCAGAATTGTAAAAGGGCAAAAACAATGATATGATATGATGTTGGATTGTGGTTTGTAATTTGTCTGCGTATACAATGGATGAAAATATTGGCATCACAGCCATATCAGCACAGAACATATTTAATAATTTCTATGTGAATCTGGGAAATACCAACCAATATTAGGTATATATCACTGATACATTGACATATCGTAATTTTGCTTCAATATAAGGAGCCCAATATTGATATATATTGGCTGATATTTTATATTATGACAGATATGCTAAAATCTCACAACTCTAATGGTAAAAAGTTCAGGACTGCATGAAGGGTCATATTACTTCTTCCAGGAGTGTAATCCAAGAATGGGAATCTTGACATAACTGTATAGTTTGAGTATTGAAAATCACATCTCCTACAATTTAAAGTAAAACTGTATACAATAAATTTAAAAGTGGTCTAACCCTTTCCTGGCCCTGCAAATTGCAGAAATTTCATGCGTCGGGATGCCTTTTATTACAACTACTGGAAAAAGGGGAAGAAAAATTTAGGTGTCTTAAAAATATATAGAGCAGATGAAAAGAATTTGAATATGACGGACAATAAACAACTTCATAAGAAAACTCATACTTGAATTTTCGAAGGGAAAGAGCTAAGAATTAGTTGTATAATGAAGTATTAGTTGATCTAAATCAATGGAAGGGAAAAGTTTTACAAACGCTTAATATTAAACCACACAAGTTACAGCACCAGGATGCAAGATTCAACTCTAATATAGAAGGCCCTCCACCAATAATGGTTATCTCGCATGGCATGACTACGAAGAGCATTTCCAATTGAATAAATTGTTTCACAAGCTTTTTTTTTTTCCCCTTTTTTGAAAGACATCTATGAATCAATACATTGGACAATCAAAAAACATGGAAAAAGTAAGCGTTTTAGAGATGAGAAAATTAAGATAATTAGTGAAGTCACATTAAAAGATAAACTCATGAAAGATGGTATCCATAAATATTTACAAATTATGCCAATAGAAAACAAAATGAAAGAAGGACATCTAGTGTTGCTCATACATGTAAAACATATGCCAACAAAAGCACATGTAAGGAAAGATAAGTCAGTTGTGATTTGACAGGAAAAAAAAAAAAAGATAAAGGTATACATAAAAAAATCTAGAATTAGGTGATAGAAAATAATTTGAAATCACTTCCACTTTAGGAGAATATTGCGCTAAATTGATTGGAATAGCGAAAGTAAATTCCTTTAGCAGAGCCCCCTCAGGGGGCAAACATTCTTGTTGTTGCTTCAGAAGCAAGTATTTATCTCCGTAAACATTCAGCCAAAACTAAGTACAAGGTTTCAGCGCATGCATACCATCAATGGTCTCCATAGTTGTCAGTTGCTCCCAATTAATTCGACGAGATAAAATTCCCAAAGCAACATTCCGAATCTGCCACACAAGATCGCAAGAGTATGTTAATCAAAATGACTAAAAACCCAAAGAAGATAGTTAAAACAAAGGCATAATGGAGGTTCTTCAAAACTTATAATCCGGTTGAGGAAATAGTGAAATGTCAATGACAAATCTTACCTCATCAAAGACAAGATTTATGAACCTCAATGAAAGCAGTAAAGTGAGGATAATTTCGGCCACCGGGACACCTATATGCTTCAGCGGGAGCATGAACCACCGCAGTGCCGATGCAAGTTGCTCAGGGGTTGTGGTCGTCAAGCAAAGACTCGCACTTTGGAATATCTTTCACAGAAGAAATGCCCTCTCGTCAGTGTCAAATAATATTTCAAATGGTAAACTTTCAGGGAAAATGAAGTTTTTCCTTAGTGTCAAAGAGTAATTCCTCCATTTGTTTAAGGAAATTTGCATGCAGAAAAGAGATGGAAAAGAAAAAGGTCTTAAAACTTTTACAGCCTGGTTGGTATGCTGGAATAAAATATGCATTTGGTTGAGATTACAGGAATCAATTTTTTCATACAATCTCATTTTCATATCAAAGGCAGAAGTGGATAAATAACAAGCAAGTAGGAATAAATGTGGTGCGGAGTATTAAACAGCAGGCTTAACCAACCCATATGATGGATCAAAACATCAATATCGGTATCGGTCATAGCAGCATCAATATTGGTTGTATCGGATGATATGTATTGGTATTAAACACAAAATGTTTTTGCAAATCGGAATCTATGGACAAATATCAACTGATATAAGGTGATATATCAAAAAATATCGGGAATATCAACTAATTTATCAAGAAAATGTCGGTTCAAATATCACAATAGATGGCTGATTAGGCCAATATTTTATTGCATTCTAGCCATCCAATCCCTCATTTCAAATCTATCCAATATGTCCCATGTTTCATGCAACATATACATTTTGTCACTATATCGAGAACTACAGAAAACCGGCCAATATTTCATTACATACTATCCATCCAACCCCTCCATTCAAATTCATTTATTTTCTCCAATGCTTTTATGTAATATATAGATTTTGCTTTCTCCACATACCGTAAGGTCCATAGACTTAAAAATAACGACAATCCTTTGAAATCTTTCTAAAGCATTATCACAAACGCCACAACAAAAATACCATAAAAAAAAAAAAGATGATTCAATCACACCTGGGAACATATAAGCATACCCTAACTAGAAGACAACCAATTGGCTTTCATGAAAAGAAAAGACGCTTACAGTGAAAGTAAGACATGCGGATGTGCTTGCTACCGACAATCCTTTTCGGGTTATTTGCAAAGGTCCTAACTTCAAAATCAAATATTTATAACCGTGGAAAGACGAAGGAATATTTGGCAATCCCGTTATTGCTGGTGGTGGAGTTCTTATCGATACAGTCGGAGGAGCCCCATCGGCACTCAGTGCTAGTATTATAAATAAAATTCCCGAGAGCAATGTCACTCTACCGAGTTGATCCTGTAAACATGGAATACATGACTGAGTAGCAAAATACTATACTGATACCAATAGATGCTAAAACACAGATTATTCAAGAATGTGAAGCTTAGACATGGCAATCAAACAACCTTAGCAGTTTGTTTGATTATTAGAAGGAAATAAGATAGGAAAAGAATAAAATGACCATGAATATATATTACTAGAAATAAGTTGAAAACTAATATTATATTATTTGGTTCATGTGGAAAATAATATAAATATTAACATAAAAAGGGGAAATACCACCACGTTGGCTGAGAGATGGCGAGGGATGGTGGCAGAGGACTGATGATGGGGCCAGCTGACACTAGTTGGGGTCACCCGATGTACGTTGGTGGGATTTTCTATTGGTGGGGCCAGTGGGGTCACCGAAGGTAGGCTGGTGCCTGCGATTGCAGGACATTGGCCAGTGTCTATGACGGAGAGGGACTGAAAATTAATATTTCCACTTGCCGATTGATAAATAAACCCACACCTTATGTATAGTTAGTTATTCTCATTTCTCTAGTATAAATATTTTCAGGTAATATCTATTCTCGGTCATCTTTTCCAAACAAATGAGACAATAAGAATAAAAGTGAACAAATATCATTGGCAATTTTTTATTCTCACATAATTTCATCCAATCAAGCATGCCATCAGATATACAGAACTTCACATAGATGCTAGATGAAAGGATAATTATGCCAACCAAAGCATTAATCCTAAGAACAAGACAGCAGAAGCCGGCCGTGTAAAGGCACTACAACAACAACGCAAAGTTGAACTTCCACTTATCTATAACAAGGATCTTATTTCATTTAGCTAACAAATGAAAATATTAGTATTGACATTAGACATACCGAAAGATAAATATCGGTATTGGATATATTAAAAGGAAAAAAAATTAAAAATTAATTCAAAATATCAGCCGATATATTGTGATATATTGCAAATACTAAATATTGCGATATTATCGTGGTATTAAAAACTATTGGCGTCAAGGTGCCCTGATACTAATACGTGTTGGCTTATATTTGCATCAATACATCACCTTTCCCATCCACACTGATCATCCAATCATATTCAAAAAGTTTGTATCCAAACAAAAGTACATTAAGAAAAAGAATCAGAAACAAGCCAACAAATCATCAAGCTCTAGGGAACAAATTCATAGACTATACATAGGTTATTGAGTTAAATTCAGGTAATAAAACTGAACATATCAGCCCCAGCCCAATTTTTGGTAGTGTGAGAAGTGCATAGAGCCACATATCACTAGCTTACCATCCACACATTTGTCGGGAGCGCCCATACTGACAAAAGAGCTAAGTAAAGGACAATTCCAAAACGCATATAAAAATGGGATCGTGCGGGAAGGAGAATGAAAGCCAGAAGCCATACCTGCATAATCAAGATAGTAACAGTAGACTTAATAATGAACAAGGATGTCATAATGTTAACAAAAACTTATACTAGCAGTTAAGGTTTCAAAAGTAAGTGCATATCATTCATAATTGGCAACAGAAACAATCCAAAACCACCAACCTAACTAATAAAGGTATTGTTATAAAAAAATTATACAGCTTAGCAGGTACTAAGAGAATGTATAAATAAATAGGCTCCTTAACTGTTCCTATCTTTGTCCCTTAAATTATATAAAATAAAACCTTATTCATGTAAGTGCACTTACAGAGTTTCCTAATTTCTTTTTCAATTTGTCCATCTTTAATTGCATTCTAATAGTTGGTTACCGGAAGAAATTGTACACTCGTTAAATAAGCATGATTTCTATAATCTGGATTAGACTAGGATATCCTCTCGATTAAAGCCACAAGCAAGCTCAACAGTAAGGTTAGATACGTCCAACTCTTCCAATATTTGAATTAACTAGATCTCATGACATGAGAACCTTGCATAGTGGTCTGGCCAACATATTACCCTTTGTTAACTGTGCCATACATTGATGCACAGAAAAGTCCATATACTAGTACAAAAAAATAACTCGGTACATAAAGCTTCCGCTCTGTCTGGATCCAGTGCAAAAAGCTCATATTCTAGCTCAAACAATTAGGCAAATTCACAAGCTAGAAAACTAAATGGGCCGGGCATAATCAAATGAATTATGTGGTCAAACTTTAAATGTGACTTGTAGTTCACCTTATAGGATTTTTGTTATTTCCATCGCCACCAAACTATCAGACATAAACTTACAAATCAAACTCCTTGGATGAATTCGTGGTGTTGGCTCGCTGGTGCCTCGGGCATAAATAAATGGCTAGATTGGCTTAAGTCCTACAGACATGGAACTGACATGAAAATACCGTGGTTCAAGAAGAGCCACAGTTTAGACAACAACCTTCTGCTTGCAACCAACCTTGGGACTACAATGAAGCAGACTTCTGAGTGCGAGAAGCTCATGACAGCTAGAGTGACAGTTAGCATTGACCGGTGTGCAAGGACTGCCAGGTAATCGTCTGCTTGCAGAAGACATTCCCACCACGTCAATAGGCAACACCTACAATGCAGAAAAGGCAATCCTTAGACTAAAAGATGGGGGCACCAAGAACCATTTTAGGCGTCTAGAATGCTAATGGGAAGGATTGCTTCCCAATCTTGGTTCATAGCCAAGTTCGCTGAAAAGTATTTTCCTTCTTTAGGACACCAAGAGGATTGAAGATCAGGGGCTCCAACGGACCAAAGATTGCCTTCACGCTTTTGAAGAGTGGAAGCGACACCTTAGCTCTCCACTGTTGTTGCCCTGATCGGTCCCAGAAGAATATCTTTACCTTGGCTAAATTCAAGACAGAGCTAAACTCACTCACTCTTGTTTAGAGAATAAGATTGCCTAGAGACCTGTTTACTATGTCAACAAGGTGCTAATTGACCCAGAGAGTCGGCAAACTTCAACTGAGAAGATAGCTCTCGCACTTATCTTTTCAGCAAGGAAGATAAGACCCTACTTTTAAGCTCATTGGATCATTGGGATGACCAACCAACCCTTGAGGAAAGTATTGCATAAATCAAAGGTATCTGGAAGTCTGGTTTAGGGGGCCATAGTGTTGGGAGAGTTTGACATCCAAATCTAAGCTAGACCGGCCATCGAGGGGCAGGCATTAATTGACTTCATTGCAAGATACACCATGCCACCAAGCATTAAAGCAGAAACCCTAGAGTTAGATGAGTTTGAGAGACCAATGTGGAAATGTTACGGGTCTGCTCAACGGGTCCTTGAACGTACCACAGCTTCAGCCTACAGCTATAAGGCGGAGCAACCGGATGACCCAACAACCGCTGAAATTTCAAAATTATATTTAAATAAATTGTGGAGGCTGTCACATACCCCTCCCTTAGTATATTGATTAGTTGGTTAGCTGATTAATGGGTATATTTGTTATAGTTGGTATATTTGTTATCTGTTATTTTCTGATTAGTGCCGTGTACTGGTTAGCGTGTGCCACCACATGTATGGGTGTACTTAACACATTTCTGATGGGGAAAACAGAACAAAAATGATATACTTCTCAGCCTACTTTACTCTCCTCTCCTCTCTATCTCTCTCTCTCGAACATTCTCTTCTCTCCCGCACTCTATCTGTTTCTCATCCCCACTCTCTGCTCGATCTCCCCTCCCTATTCCTGCTGCACCAATCGGTCGAATCTACTTCACTAGTGCTTTCATTGAGACATGACAGAGAGCATGACGACGCGATACAAATCGTTGGAGGACTCGATTTCAGGACTGAAGGAGATGATCGTCGCCCTCCAGCAGCAATTCGAGAGCATCGTCACCACTCTTCAGCACCACTCTGAAGGTATTGCTTCAAATGCTTCTCTCGACGAACATTTACAAAAATCTCTGTCCGAAATTATACATACTTTGGCTCAAATCGAAGCCCAACCTTGATCGACAGTAAACCCCCAAGTGCTTCCAACCCCACCCTCGTTCATGGCGACCTTGACTGCAAACTCCACACCTCCTTCTCAAAACCTACCTCTCTTTCCTCATGTAGCAACGGATTCCCAGTCCGCCTTGCTCGTACACCTACCCAAGCTCGAAATCCCTTTTTTCTCCCGGGACAATGTCCTCGAATGGCTGTTCCAAATTGAACGGTTCTTCTATTATCACTTTATCCCAACCGACCAGAAGCTGACAATCGCTGCCTTCTATATGACCGGTTCTGCATTCCAATGGTATCAGTGGATGCATGCAACCCACCAACTCACGACCTTAGAATCTTTCACCCGTGATTTGGAACTCAGATTCGGCCCCTCCACTTATTCCAATCCTGAAGCCTCACTCTACAAGCTACGCCAAAACACCTCAGTCATCTCATATATTGAAGTGACTCAGGCCTTACCACGACAAACCTCCTAAACTGCTTCATCTCTAGTCTACAGGATGACATCTGATGGGAACTCTTACGGTTGAAACCTCAGACATTACTAGAGGCCATTAGAATAGCCAAGATAGTGCAGGAAAAATTTGAGACAGGCTGCTCTACTTCCTACCATCCCCCGATTTTCAAACCACTGCCCCAAGCTATGGGCCACCCTCCACGGCCACCCTCCACGGCCACCTTCCAACCAGAACTTGCCATCAACACTGCCCATCAAGAGGCTGACGCCGGCAAAAATGGCAACCCGCCGTGCACAGGGCCTATGTTTCAATTGTGATCACCAATTCACTCCAGGCCATCGCTACCACCCTCCTCAATTCCTTTGCATGGTTGCTGAGACGGAAGATGATCCACTCGCTGAATCACTACACTCAGAGGAGATTCCCATTGGGTCTGAAATCCAACCAACAGATCTTCCAGAAACGGAACCCTTGCTACCTATCGCAGACTCTGCTCCCACAATTTCCCTGCATGCTCTAGAGGACCATTTTGTTCCCTCCACACTACGGTTGCAAGGCCAGATTTTAGGCCGTCCGGTCGTCATCCTTGTTGACAGTGGCTCCACCCACAATTTTCTCTAGACTAGAGTGGCCAAAAACTTGGGATTGACAATCCAACCATCACAGCACCTTAATGTCACCGTAGACAACAAAGATTCCTTACACTGTGAAGGGGTTTGCTCCAACACGCTGATAACGTTGGATCAGTCCCAATTTCATGTGGATCTATACTTGCTGCCCATTTATGGGGTAGATATATAGTTTTCGGAGTGCAATGGTTGGCTACTATTGGCCCCGTCTTATTCGGTTACAAAGCATTGTGAATGAGCTTTGATCATGTTGGTCAACGACTCACCTTACGAGGGCTGCAATCGGCTACTATATCTGCCATGACCCTGGGGCAACTGGGGAGGAGTGATATGACTAAAGCGACTACTACCTACTTCCACATGACCGTTACTCCCACGTGCCAGGCAACAACGGAACCTCCAGAAGGGCCCCTCTCCTTCACAGAATCCTTACCCCTAGACATTGGTCCTACCATCCGATCAGCCTTGCAACAGCTTCTCTCTACATTCACAGGGGTTTTCTCCCCACCCCGTGGTCTACCTCCACGCCGGGCTACCAATCATCGCATTCCATTAAAGCCTAACTCCAAACCTGTCAACGTCAAGCCCTATTGGTACCCACATTTCCAAAAGGTGGAGAAGGAACACATGATCCAAAGGGCATCATTCGGCCCAGTAATAGTCCCTTCTCATCCCCTGTCTTATTGGTCAAAAAGCCCAACGGAAGTTAGCGGTTCTGTGTCGACTACTGAGCCTTAAACGCCATAACGGTGAAAGACAAATTTCCAAGTCCTACAGTCGATGAGCTGCTGGTTGAGTTGGCTGGTGCTCGGGTCTTCTCAAAACTCTATTTAAGAGCTGGGTACCATCAGATGAGAGTCCACCCAGAAAATATCCACAAGACAGCCTTCCGGACTCACGACGAGCACTGTGAATTCATGGTCATGCCTTTCGGATTGTCGAATGTCCCCCCTTCCTTCCAATCCAAAATGAATGAGATCTTTCGCTCAGTGCTGAGGTGATCAGTGTTGGTTTTTTCCGATGACATTCTTGTTTACAGCTCTACCTAGGAGACCCATCTTCACCACCTTGCCCAGGTCCTACATATTCTCCAAACCCACTCCTTCTTTGCAAAGCAGTCCAAGTGCGAGTTTGGATGCACTTCGCTATCATGTCTTGGTCACGTTATTTCGGAGCGCAGCATGGCAGTCGACCTCTCTAAAATTGCTGCCATCCAGACTTGGCCACTGCCAACCAACGTGACCCAACTGCGCGGGTTCCTAGGACTCGCCAGCTATTACCGACACTTTATGAAACAGTATGCCCAGATTTCAGCCCCACGAATGGTGTTGTTGCGCAAGAACGCCTTTATTTGGACCCCCGAAGCCGAGCAGGCATATACCTCACTCAAAGCCAACCTCACTTCTACCCACGTGCTTGCCCTGCCAGATTTCTCTAAGAACTTTGTCGTTCAGACAGATTCCTCGGGGCCATGCTGCTTCAAGGTGGACACCCCATCGCTTACTTTAGCAAGTAGCTTTGCCAAAAGCTACAGGCCTCTTCCACTTATATTAAAGAGTTATGTGCTGTCACCAAGGCCGTCAAAAAAAAGGCGACACTACTCACTGGGCAACAAATTCACTATACAAACAAATCATCAACCGCTCAAGACACTACTAACCCAAGCCATCCACACCCGCGAACAGCAGCGCTGGATCACCAAATTACTGAGGTTTGATTTTGATATAAAGTACCAACCTGGACGCAACAATGGACCAGCCGATGCACTATCCAGGCGAGAGGTTGGGACTTATCTTGCAATCCAAGCAGTTTCCTAGCCCGTCGTGACTTTGTTGGCTGCCCTGAGAAAATTTATTGAGCGGCACCCTGAAACCGCTTCCCTTGCGAAGGCCATCCGAGAGCAACCAGGTGACCACCCGGAATACTTCTAGCGCAACGGCTTGATTTTCTTCCAGAACCGAATCTAGGTACCGACTAAGTCTGCTTTGCCCGACTTGATCCTGCAGGAGTATCACAACTCCCCACTTGAGGGACATGCTGGAATTCACCGTACTTTCTCCCGCATCGCGTCCATTTTCTTCTGGCCAGATATGCAAAAGGAGGTGGGGGACTTTGTCAACAGTTGCTCGGTTTGCCAGCAAGTTAAACCACTGAATACTGCGCCGCAAGGGCTTCTTCAACCACTCCCCATTTCAGATAACATTTGGGAGTCTATCTCCATGGATTTTATCATGCATCTACCCCATTCGGGTGGCAAGACGGTCATACTAGTGGTCGTTGATAGGCTCTCCAAATACGCCCATTTTACAGCACTAGATGCCCAGTTCACTGCGGTGCAATTAGCAAAAGTATTTGTCAAGGACGTTTGCCGGTTGCACGGGTTCCAGGCAGATATCGTCTTTGACTGAGATCCTCTATTCATGAGTCTGTTTTTGAAGGAACTCTTCAAACTGCAGGGAACCCGGTTGTCCACCAGTAGCACCTACCACCCCCAATCGACCGGCCAGACGGGGGTCGTTAACCGCTGCCTGGAAGACTACTTGTGTTGCTTCGCGACCGAACTTCCTTCTTCATGGGTGCACTACTTACCTTGGGCTGAATGGCACGATAACACAGCCTGGCATTCTTCAATTAGAATGAGCCCATTTGAAGCAGTCTATGGGCGCTCACCACCTTCACTGCTCACCTACGTGCAGGGCACCTCTTCCATAGCAGTGGTTGATAATTTGTTGACCACACAAACAACCATATTGGCCACCCTCAAAACCAATTTGCAGCGCACCCAACTACGGATGAAGCAACAAGCGGATTCTCACCGGACCGAGAAAGAGTTTCAGACCGGCGATCTCGTTTATGTGAGTTTACAACCATACCGCCAAACTTTAGTGGCGAAATGGCAGACCAACAAACTTGCCAAATGATATTACGGTCCCTTCCGCATCCTGGATCGGGTGGGAGCTGTCGCCTACTGTCTAGACTTGTCGGCACACTCCAAAATACACAATGTCTTTCATGTGTCCTTACTTAAGCGGTGTTGTGGTGACCACAGTAGCCCCACATTGGATCGGCCCGCTGATACTTTAGGATCCCAACCCCTGCTGCAGCCACACCAAATTCTCGGGTTCCGGTGCATCCTCCGCAACAACAAGACTGTTTCCTAGGTCCTGGTGCACTGGAAGACTCAAACACCCAAGGAGGTTACCTGGGAGGCCATCTCGGAATTCTAACAGGATTTTTCTACCTTCAACCTTGAGGACAAGGCTGATTTCAATGGGAGCAGTAATGTTACGGGACTGCACAACGGGCCCTCAGACGTACCACGGTTTCAGCCTATAGCTACAAGGCGGAGCAACCGGACGACCCAACGACCGTTGAAACTTCAAGATTATATTTAAATAAATTGTGGACGCTGTCACATGCCCCTTCCTTAGTTGGTATACTAATTAGTTGGTTAGCTAATTAGTGGGTATATTTGTTATAATTGGTATATTTGTTATCTATTATTTCCTGATTAGTGCCGTGTTCTAATGAGCGTGCGCCACCACATATGCGGGTGTACTTAACCCATTTATGATGGGGAAAACAGAACAGAAATGATATACTTCTCAATCTACTTTACTCTCCTCTCCTCCCTATCTCTCTCTCTCTCTCGAACCTTCTCTTCTCTCCCTCACTCTGTTTGCTTCTCATCCCCACTCTTTGCTCGATCTCCCCTCCCTGTTCCAACTACACCAAACGGTCGAATCTGCTTCAGGAAGCTATACATCAACAGGGCTTCGAACCAAGAAGGAAGTGGAGCTGGGGTACTACTCATATCACTTGAGGAAAAGAGTTGGTGTATTCTGTCCACTTCAGCTTCCCTGTGTCCAACGATGTTGTCAAGTACAAGGATTTGGTCATTGGGCTAAAGGTTGAAAAGGAGTGCGCAGTTAAGAGTCTTACAGTTTACAGTTAATAGTCAACCAACAAGTCCTAAGAAACTTAGATGTCAACAACCTCAATATAGTGAAGTAAATTAAGAAAGCCCAAGGTCTACTTCATCTTATGGCCAAATATGAATTGATCAGCATCCCCCAGGAGCATAATATGCAGGCCAATGTCCTCTCCAGACTCCCCACCATGTACCTTGACAACGAACCCAGTTATGGTACGATTGAGATCCTTGCCGGGCCCATCATTGAGAAGCCAGAGGAAGTCCTCCAAACAACCGATGAGCCTAGTTGGGTGACCATATTACAAATATTTGTAGGAAGGCAAGCTGCTCAACGCCCGCAGCTCAAAAGGTAAGGAAGACAACAGGTTGGTGCTCACTCATGGATGGGATACTCTACCAACACGCATACTCGGTTCCCTACATGAAGTGCGTGATTCCACTGATGCCAACGACATGCTTCGGGAAGTTCATCTTGGAATATGCAGGGGCACCTCAGGGGGTAAAAAATCTTGGCCATCTGCACAATAGGATCACGACATCATCGGCCCATTCCTGGTGTCCACGGGGCAACAAAAATACTCCACCAAATAGGTGAAAGCATTGCCCTTGGCCAAAATAACCAAGCACAACTTTATGGAGTTCATTAGATAATGCATTGTGTGTCAGTTCAGATTACTCGAGGCCATAGTGATTGATAACATAACACATTTATCTAGTAAGAAGTTCAAGCATCTGAAATCCGACTTACCCACACCCTGATCTTGCAACCTCAGGCCAATGATCAGACTGAAGTGACCTAGAGGACAATCCTAAACGATTATGAGCCAGGTTAGACAAAACTAAGCAGCTTGGGTGATGAACTATTGAATGTCCTCTGGGCATAATGACCACCCCTCAAACAGCAACCACTCAGACCTTTTTCACCCTAAGTTTCATAGTAGATGCAGTCACCCATCAAGATCGGTCTATTAGATTTTCAAACTTTTAGCCGGCCATAAAGGAACAGATGATGTGCCATAAATTTACCGGATGAGGCTGAAAGAATTACCAACCTCCAAGCTCGAGCATAACAACAAAGGATAGCTCAGTACAATAACAAGAAGGCTAAGGCACAACCCCTCTAGTACTCTAAATCATTGAGTCTATAGGGAAGGTGGCAAACAAAAATAAGCTCTCCTTGACATGGGAAGGAATTCATAGTCACTGCCATAGTCCAAGGTGGTACTTATAAGCTGAAAACCTAGTCCGGTCAATTAGTACCAAAGTCCTATAATTTCATTCACTTGAAAAAGTAGAATTAATAAACAAGCCCGAGAACAATTGAGGTTGGTATGATCATATGTATGCATGTCTTTATATAGGTAATTCCTCATACTTGGATGTGCATTGTAAAGTCTATATAAAATATCTTTTATAAATTCCTAATTCATTTAATTTTTATATATTTATTAATTCAAAGTGTTGGGTTTGCACTGCCTCCAACGTAAACAGATTGCTAGACAGGCCGAAGTCCCCGTGGACATTAGAGCGACCCACAAAATACCCTGGTTCAAGAAGCGCCACTGGTTCAGACAACAACCTTCTCCTTGCAACCAACCTCCAGACCACAATGAAACAGACTTCCAAGGGAGAAAAGCGCATGATAGGCGGAGTAACAGGTCAGCATTAACGGATAGGCAAGGATCGCCAAGCAATCATCTGCAGGCAGGAGATGTGCCTGCCACCCAGTAGGCAGCACATGCGATGCCGAAAAGGCAACCTTAGACAATAGCTGATTGGATGTTTTAGCAGTGCCCGACTTGGATCATGAAGTAGATGTACCCGTCTTGTAACCTCTGGATACTTTACTCACCAAGTCCTGCCTACGTTGCCCAGCGGCTCTATTGGGCTCCCCTATGAATACCACTGATACAAACTCCATGGTCGTATCGTGGTAAACGCAGGCGTGATGAGGAAGGGCTGTGAGAGTGGAGCTCTGACAGAGGAAAACAGAGACCTTGGTGTGTGCTACAGTAAGACCTCGGTCTGCTACAGTAAGCCCGTGGTGATACTACTACAGTTTGGCCAAGGTGTAATGTGCCAAGGTAATGACGAGCAGAACGTTGCAGAGAGGAGAGAAATCTAGAGTGGCAGGGAAGAGGGGAGTTCAGGCGAAAGAGCAGGGAGAGGGAGACTGAGAGAGGATAGAAAGTGAGGCAGGAGAAAGATCGAGTCTAGGAGGAGGGCAGAGAAGAAAAGAGGGAGAGAGAGAGAGAGATAAAGCAGAGAGAACAGGAGGGAAAGAGAAGATGTGAGAGTTGAGACAAATCACTTCTTAATTCCATTCATCCCTTCACTAGTACATTTATAGTAAATTAAGGACTTTAGTAACTGAATCAGTTGGGAGGCAGGGAAAAAGGAAAAGGGCAGCTTAACAACTAGCTGAAGGAATAAAAAAACAAACCAAAGGGAAAATGAGAAAAGGGAAAATACAAGGGTTCGTAACATTACCCTCTTCATCACGAAAACCTTGACCTTAAGGTTGCATGAGGAAAACCAAAATCCATGAAGTAACTTCTTCTTGAACCCCAGCAGGAAGTGAGAACATAGAAGTGGCTGGATTATAGACCGCTGAGTCTGGAATGAATTTGTATGCTGTTGCCATGATTGGACACCTTGCATAGTTGGTCTATTCATGATGGGTTGTAGAGTAGAATATGCATGTTCATCTAGGAACCCTAAATTGTGATTGTTTCCATAACCAGAAACCGCTGCCCATGGTGGGGGATACCCAAAAAGAATATTGAAGATGACCCGGCTGAAGCTATAGCTACAATGGTTGAGGCCGAGATGGGAACTGATGTTGAGGTGGCAGCTGGTGGTTTGCCGTGTCTGGAGAAACAAGTGTCTGCCTCGGTGGAGGAGGTAATTTGGAGAAACAGGAGATCATGTTTACTTCCTTAGCTCCAAGAACACTCCGAGGAACACTACGTGAGTCTACCGTGGTTGGGGAACCAAAACCAATTGTTATAGGAGCCATAGTTAAGGACCGCTTTTCTTTGACAGCCGTAGCTTCCTTAGTGGCAGCACAGTTTTCAAGCCATCCGAGAGCATCAAAACGCTTAGTAACATCCTTAGTGAACGTGATCTTTGTATCACCGTCAATCGATACATAGTTGTCACCGTAAAAGGCAATTGGCTTGCCCAGTCCCCAGTGCCCGGTAAGGAAACATGCTTCATTGGAAACACCCTCCAGTTGACAACCATCTCCCATTATAACATATGTATAATGACCAACAATTTCTAAATCAGGTTTATGAAAACGAGTAGCCAGATGCCTCTATGCTAGGACTAAACTAACTACATTTGCAATACCTTGACCAAGTGGACCAGTGATGACTTCCATCCCAGGAGTCTCAAAGTGTGCCGGTTGACCAAGAGTCCTGCTTCCCCATTGACAAAAACTCTTCAAATCTTTCTCCTGGACGCTATCACAACTAGTCAAATGAAGAAGAGCATACTGCAGCATACACCCATGACTCGCCGACAAAACAAACCAATTTGCATCAGGTTTGGCAAGCGCACGCTGCAAGACATCATTCAGTTCAAAACCTAGAGCAAGGAGCCCGTCATCCGTTGTGGTAGTCCGCAATTGCAGCAGCTTTGTTTGATTAACATGACATAGATCAACGAGAACTTGGTCTTCCACTGCCATGCGATTCGTTGGAGCTATAGCTTGCAGCATGTCAGCCAAGAGATTCATCACAGACCACAGAGATTCAATGCGTGATATGTGTAAGCTCTCCACCTCAGATGCCATTGCTTCATCAAGCCTTCTCAAAGCATTGAATGGCATCCCAACACTAGCGTGACCAGGGCTATTTGATGGGTGGGTAACAGGCGGCGACAAATTTGGGGTTGAATTCAATGACAGTGGAGGGAATTGTACCCCAGAACGCTCAAAGTGTCAAACACTTTATTTTGTTGTCACGCGCTATTGTCAAAAGAGCTACCTCTACTTTCTTCATGGTCATTACAGCTCTGTCGAGTCCCCCAATAACGGGCTCTTCTTCCATTGTGAACTCAAATAGCTTATCTTCATCACCATGCCCTTTTCTCACGAATACAGTTCCATCTTGTAGCTTCGAGATCGTTTTGCAGATGCCACCATTCTTACAGACATCCGTCATACTGCCCCAAGATAGCAATTCCACATCAAATTGGAGGGCCGCATTTGGGGGGACAGTTGGAGTAGAACCGGACTCACCATAAGCCAGCTTTGAAAGAAAGATGAAGATGGAACTTGTACATTTCTGTATCGTCTTGGTGCCCGGGTCCCATCCCATAAGAATGTGACATTGTCCAAGAGTGAATTTGAAAGGCGTCCCTCTATCACAACGTGAATTAAACTTTGGGCCATCAAGCAAAATACCAATATAATGCACTTCAACCTCATCACGGTCTTCAGGATTGGCCCTGCCTTCACCTTCCTTGATAAGGCCTACTTTACCAATCTCCTTTAGTCTTTCCAGGGCCACCGCCTCAATGGATCGGAGACCGAAAAATGTATGCCTGAGTTTCCATTCATGAGCAGGGGGGTCCCTAGCAATAAATTCCTAAGATGGTGGCTGCTGGGAGCATTCAAGAGGAGGAAAGACTCTCTCAACTATCCGACAAACAGAGAATCCTCCCTGCGTGCTAGTGTCACTTGCAGTATGGGCCTTACAAAAATAATGAGCTGGCTGATTGCCGGGAGTACCCAGTGCTGAAGGTAGCAAGCACACATCTTTCAGCATAGGAAGTGGCCTAGGCTAAGGAACCGTCTCAAAAAACGGATCTGATGGAGATGCATTTTCGTTGGGGTCAGCCTTCGTATGTGGAGAAGAAAAATTTTGCAAAGTTGTGGCGGTATGTGGTTTAGCAATTTTGAAATCAGGGGTTGCGGGCGGAGGTTCCAAGAACGAAGTAAGGTACAGAAACAACGATGGATTAACATCATGTAGCGGTTGTTTCTCATCGTGAGACAAGGAATAACAAATTTCAGTGGGAGATTTTGGAAATTGCTCAATGACGGGAGTTTTAGAGGCAATACCTGATGCGTGTTGCTGGATGGTCGCCTCCGACGCCTTGAATGCCTCCGAACTTGCTGGTAAGCTAGGAATTGTACAGAAAGGTGGAGTTACTGTGGGAGCCAGACGAAGATGTGAGGATGGGACTATAATCGAAGAGGGTGGATGCGATGGAAAATTGTCAAACGGCAAAGGATGTTGTTCGTTTCGTTGTCATTCGATTCGGGCCAGAGATTGATGGATTTCAGCCATGGAAGACTGGATCTGTGCAGTGGTGGAAGCCGTGGTGGCGATTCGGGCCGCATGTGGTAGTACTGACGCAAAGTACTGACGCGACGAGTGTAGCAATTTTTGGTTGAGGTAAGGGAAGATGAAGAGTGGTGGAGTTCAATGCCGCGATTCGTGCTGTATTTCGCCGAATGCGTGCCGTTACTTCTTTCATCTCCTTGGACAGCTTTGCGATGGCATTTTACAGCGATGCGAGGGCTTGCTCTTCGGCCAACATCTCCTCTGTTTTTTTCTCAACAAGAGCACCATTTGATACGAACTCCATGGTCGTATCGTGGTAAGCGCAGGCGTGATGAGGAAGGGCTGCGAGAGGGGAGCTCTGGCAGAGGAAAAAAGAGACCTCGGCGTGTGCTACAGTAAGACCTCGGTCTGCTACAATAAGCCCGCGGTGATACTGCTATAGTTCGGCCGAGGTGTAATGTACCGAGGTGATGAAGAGCAGAACGATGCAGAGAGGAGAGAAATCTGAAGTGGCAGGGAAGAGGGGAGTTCAGGCGAGGGAGCAGGGAGAGGGAGATTGAGAGAGGAGAGAGAGTGAGGCGGGAGAGAGATCGAGTCTGGGAGAAGGGTAGAGAAGAAAAGAGGGAGAGAGAGAGATAAAGCATAGAGAAGACAGAGAGAATAGGAAGAAAAGAGAAGACATGATAGTTGAGGCAAATTACTTCTTAATTCCATTCACCCCTTCACCAGTACATTTATAGTAAATTAAGCACTTTAGTAACTGAATCAGTTGAGAGCAGGGAAAAAGGGAAAGGGTAGCTTAACAACTAACTGAACCAAGAAAAAAATGAGAAAAGAGAAAATACAAGGGGCCGTAACAACCACTCTTTACCTTCTTGCAAGGTATCCTAAATCTCACTCCAAAACGCCCAAACCATGGAGAAATCTCTACACATTCCACATTTTTGGCAAAATCTTCATTCTCCTTGGAACTGGGTGCCTATCTTAAGAACTATGCTTCCTAACCGCTTCACTCCCCGACCAATCTCTATTCAACAAGTAGGCCCCTTTCCAATGCCTGTAACAGCAATCTTACCGTCCGGGCCAAAAGAGCAGGTAACCATCCGTTACACCTTTCCAGGCTTAAGTCCATATGGACCTAGGCATCCTGAGAATACGACCACCCTCACTTTTTCTGTTTTGTGGTGCGCAGGACCCAACAACTTCCTGTCGTGATCCAGCCCCTCCTCATGTAGTCTCTATTCCGGATAAACACCCGGTTCTGGTACCCATCACAAGGAAAAGAAAAACTCACACCAAACTAATCGAATTGAAGTAGCAAAATGCCAGAAAGTAATTGTACCAATTTGATTCTGGGATCCACAGAGTGCAAGAAAGTGGTGGGAGAAGGAATAAACTGGCATATCGGACTGGAGGTAGCACCGGCGATCGATCTGAGTACTTTATCGGCCCCAAAAGCTATATTTGGAATCCATTTCTTCCACCCGCGCCTTTTCCCTTCGCTATCAACCGCGCACTGAATTTCGGGAGTTCTCCTGCTTAAGAATTCGAATGTTTTAATTAGAGAAACGCGTGACTTACGGCTTGATTGGATGTGGCTAAGTGGGTATTTACAGTGGGGGAAGAGAAGGGATTGACTTGTGGAGAGAGCAGGAAAGGAGACCGTTGCGAAGTTGCAGTTCATCGGATAAGTACTCCGGGCATTGGCCGCGGAGAAAATGAGGAGAAGCGCTGGCGTGTTTGGATATATTTAACGATAAACCATTTTCCTCCGTACACCAAAAAATATTGATATTATTTATATGCTATTTT